>BROF01006436.1:19475-30536 GCA_024346535.1 Eptatretus burgeri
GAATAAACTCCCTCACTCTATTCATTCCCATTCTTCCCTCCAGGCCTTCAAAACAGCTGTTCACCACCACCTCTTATCATCCCCCATCCAAATCCTCGATCTTTTCTACCCCCAATAATCCACCCAAGACCACCTCCTTCAAATTCCCTGCTTTCCTTCCTGAAAGTCCCTGTAATGTCCATCTTCTATTCCCCATGTTACCCGTCCCATCCCTCTCCCTTCCACAGATCTCCTAATGTCTCTGTCCCCCACTGTTTTGTCCTTCCCACTCCCTCCTCTCTTGTCTCATGTCCCCCAGGATGTGTGCTGTGTGTTAGCTCGCATACGAGCCTCGACAAGGTATACAAAAAAAACAATCACTTTCGCCCCAGAAACAACAGTCAATCTGAACCACACTGGCCACTGCTCAGGCACCATGACCAAAGACGACTGCGCAGTTCTACTGCGCAGCTCGGTTAAAGGTGACTCGGCATTTTGGCGTGCACGCACGAAATTATATTTTGAAAATAAATGCAGACGTTTACATTTCGGGTTTTGAAACTTTTGCACCTTCGGCGGAAAATGTACAAATATAAAAGGCTAAAAATGTGTTTTACATTTATATTTCATTTCGGCAAATATACCGTCGGCGGATCCGTAAACCAAGTTATAAAATAACTAAGGCCTAAGTGGGTTGATCCTTCCGAGATGGGCAAAATGAGTATCAGCTTACTGGAAATAGGGACGTTGCATTAGCGGCACAACCACGCCCCCAGAAAATGATGCAGCCAAATTACCACAGGCTGCACACAAATAAATAAGCCACAACCCACCCAACCCTGTTATTATCAGATTACTGTTTCCTCCCTTCTCTCTCTTCCTATTCCTCCTTCCTTGCTCATGTCGAACTGTGCTCTCACTGCCCAATTGTCAATTTGTTGCCTTTTTTCAGGATACAACAAGGTACATCATTGTTGGTGAAAATATTTCACCATGTGATGAAGGGGATAATGGATGTTTGAGAAATTTATCTACCATCATGGTTATTTCTTACAGTAAAGCAATGAAATCAAAATGTAGGGTATTTTTATTTCCCCAAACATCAGGGTTCATCATCAAAATGTCCAAAACAAAATGTAGAGGCATTGATAGAAACCTTCATTGGGATGGTTCTTGAAGAAAGAAGCTTCAGAGTCATTTTGCTCTGGTAGATCCAGGTGGACATCAACGTCGTGCTCAGTTTTTACTTCCACTTTCACAAATAAATCTGGAAAAAGTAACTTTTGTTAAAAGAAGGCAATCTTGTGTTATGTCCAAAGGGAGTATTGTGTCACATTCCATTCTCTCAAAACAGCTAAATAAATATTGCATTAAAATCAATGATTTGAGGTCTTCCTTGAAAAGGGAAAATAACACATTTCCCCATGGGAATAGCATCATGTCCAACGAAGCACTGCGATATCAAAGCATTACGTTCTGCACAATCTGCCTCAATGATGGGAGATGCTCGTTACCCAACCACAACTTCAGTGGAAATCTCACCACCACCCAAAATCACAACCTCCAAAATAGAGAAGGCAAGAAAAATGTGGAGAACCCAAAATGGAGAAGCTTTTCTCCCCAACCTGTATTGATTGGCAAATCATATACAATTGCGATCCAACATATGAGGTTTTTTTATTTTTCTCTCTCGAAAGTTCACCCTCATGGAAAACTAAATTACAGAGGTGTGGCACGTTAAAAGCATGACAAATGCAGAGAATGCAATGATGTCAAGACATGTGACCGTATGATGAGGGAAGTGGAAATGATCAAAATAATCAGCAAGTGGAGAAAAGCAAGTAGAAAAAAATGGGTTTGGAAAAATCATGTGTCGATGAGCAATTGTGCTGAGGGGCTGGACTGGCAAGATACCCGAGAAGTATGCACACATGGCTTTGAGCGACCTCGCCAGAGTTCAAATGTCGACCCACTTTTAACTGCCATCTTGGTTTTTCACACGCAGTGAAGTCATCCATGCATCCACCGCCATCCCTCGCATGAATATTAACCTGTGTGCCATCTGCTACGATTAGTTGGTGGACATTTATGATCCCACATTGTCTTTCATGAAGAGTAGACGAGTTGATCCTGGAACCCTGAACAATTTTTTTTAATTCTGCTCTGACCTGCATCAGCAGCAAACTCAGACTTACAACAATGCTGCAAACTAAGAGCAAAGTGTTGCACACAAAACGAAGATCGAAGGAGAACCAAAACCAGTCCAGCGGGTGATGTGAGCCTATGGCGTTGGGGTTTTCATACTTGTGCTCCTTCAAAATGCCTGCATCTGTGGAAGAACTCGGGTAGAGCTTGAAGTAGCAAAGGACTTATCGTGCGTCGCTTTTCTTCGTTGGTTTACTCAGCCTTCTTTGATTGGAAGGGCCGAGTGTTGACTATCAAGTCCAAGTTGCAGCTGGGGATGATTGATGAGGGGAGAGCTGATTGGTTGTTTCCTCAAATAACAGTTGAGAGATGTAATTTGAGCTTTTAATATACAGTATGTGATTTGTCACGGATTCAGATTCCCAAACTTGTGGCATAAGACCGCTGGAGAATAATTATCTCCCAAGACGCCGAGCGAAGGTGAATATGTACGTGCGAATAATCTACCATGATGCTGTGGGTTTTACACCGCGTGGCCGTTTCAATGTGTACAGTTGGCCTCAGGAGGGGAATTGTCTTACGCTGGAAGATGGAACCACAGCTCAAAATACATAGCAACTCGTTGAAAAGTTCAGATTCAGACACATTCACTCTAACTTAAACATGTTGCTTGGATGGAGGTCCCCAACGTCACTCATAAGATCAGGGCCATTACTCAAGACATGTCGCGAGCTTTCTATCCAGTCTGGCACCCCACCTTGCTCTTCAAACTCGCTGCCTATGGAATCCATGGCCACATCCACACAGGGCTTACTGACTTCCTCTACTCTCGTAGCAAGTGCGTGCCTTTTGACGGGATCCTTTCATGTCCTATCCCTGTCAACGCTCGAGTGCCCGAAGGCAGTGTGTTGGCTTCAGTCCTATTCTTCATCAACAACCTCTCTGACTCTAGAAATTCCTCATCTGTTTGCCAATGACTCGAAACTCCACCAAGGCATCCCTCATCCTTCAAAAAGACAGGTAACAGCCTCTTCACTCTCTTCAGACCTTGATATAATCACAAGCTACTCAAATGCTTGGAATATGTCTTTCTCACAATCCTACTCTCTTTCTGTATGCAAGGACTATCTGGCAAACCCTCCCATCTCCTTTCTGAACAATCCTCATGAAGAAATTCAGTCATTGAAACTTTTGGGTCTCACTATCAGCCATGATCATTCTTGGGGAAACCACACTTCTCAGTTGGCCTTCAAAGCCAGAATCAGATATACTCCATTCAGCAAATTCCTTCCTGAACTGTTATCCAGCAACAAGGCCTTCATTGAGAGCATGATTGAGTACTGCTGTCCCCTCTGCGCTGGCTACCCTCCCTCAGATCTTGCTCATCTTTTCACTGGGGAAACCAAGGCTTTCAAGATTAATGGATTCTCCCGCAATGAAGCTGAATCAATGGGCCACCCACATTCACATCGCAGAAAGGTCGGTGGTATATCTTTCTTCCACTGCCTCCTTTCTGGTCTTGCATCCTCTAATCTTTCCAACCTTCGTCTCCCCTCCTCCTCCCACCCACCCACCACCCCCACCAGGTACCTGCAAGCAGGACACACACGGTCTACCAGCAACCCCTTTCTGGTGAAACTGCCAAATATCCACAATTACTGCTTGCCTCGACACTTTCATTCCTCTTTTTTCCCCACCTGTGGAAACAACCTCCACATTCTCTTCAGTCTCATTGTGCCCTGCAAGTCTTCAAGACAGATGTTCACCACAATCTGAGATCATTCCCCACCCAACCATGACATTTTCCACCTCAAAGGACTCCATTCCAAAGCACTCACTGTTTTTTCAGGTCAATGTGATTTCCTCCCTCTCCATCACCTCTTTACATTTGTTAGTGAGTTGTTGGTCGATTCATCCCCACTTTCCCTTTCCTTTTCTTCTTGTGTTTCATTCAACTTGTGTGCAGCTTGTTCACCCCAATGTGTCCTTCTCCACTCTCTTTCATATCATTCTCACTTTTACTCTGCTCTTGTTGTTTCCCCCTTTCCATTCCACTCTTGGTCTTCCATGAGCCTCTATCATGGATACAAAAAATAAAACTCGGTGCAAACAAACACAGATCCCATTAGAAGTGATGTAAATCACAAGACTCACCATTCAGCTGGTTGCTTTGCTCCTCTTCCAGACCAAAGGAGTTCACATCCTCTATTTTTATCTGCAGAATCTCAGAAGATCCTTCCAGTTCCTCAACCTTCATTCCACACCGGAGCACAGTCAACTGTTCCTATTCCAACTGCATACGACAGGAATCGTTCCATCAGCCAAGTTGAGCGTACATGGTGGGTGGACCTTTAAAGAGGCAGTGAACATACCACTCTTCCTGAAGTTCGCTCCACCCTGAGTACCTTGATCCCAAACAGTAACTCCAAGTGAAGTAGCTGTATACTTGAGAACTTATTCACTGCCTAAATCAGTTACAGCACTTCAAACATTCATCCAACACAAACACACACACTTTGACACCCACAAAAAATAAACTGTACATGTTGCAGGCTCTTAAGACAACACTATAATTGTATTACATATTGATATAAAATCTGAGCCTGTTCAGCAATTTTAAGATGAAGACATTCAATGTTGAGAAGGCCTCACACACAGCACAGGGGATGACCACTGGCTTTCGGGTAATGCATAAGGAACCCAATTTTGAGAAAATCAGATGGCACTACAACATTCACCTGGAATATGTCCATGGGAATTCAGTTCAAATTCATCACACTGGCAAGTAGTACTGCATCACCTGTATTAAATATTTAAAGGGAAGACCATTTGTATCATTCATTAGTTTGAACACTGTCAAACAGTTAAGTTTCTTTGTTAATTCACCTAACAGCCTCCTGTATAGCAATTTAGGAAATGACTTCCAGAAATCTCAGTATGCTACGCCCACTGCTCTTGCTTCATATACCCAATCGGCAATTGCCTCAAAGAATTCCAACATATTTTTGAAATACGCTTTCCCTTGAGCAAATCCATACCAGCTGTCTTTAAAAAAAATTCGAAATTGCTCCTTACTTGCTCCAAAACCTTCCCCATGGTGCGCAAAGGTCGACGGTTCTTCAATGTTTCCCTTTAGCCCCTATACAAGGATAGTTTATACAAGAAGTTTATACAGAAATGTAAGTAGGGTTTTTTTTTTTTAACTGTAATGTGATGTTTGCGAGTCCAGGGAGGAAAGTTATGAACCCCTCAGGAAGGACAAAGAAAAGGCACATCAGTTTAAAGCTAGTTATGCCATAATATTCTGTTTGTAGGGTTTTTCCTGGGTTTTAAAATGACTTGGGGTAAAACTGCCAACGTATAATTTTGCGGGCCGCCAAGCGGCCTGTGGCGGCCACGACTAGTGGGTGCAGGGGGGAGAGTGGGAGAGGGGGGGGTCTCCCCCTGTTGCTGCTGGGGGGTCTGGGGGTTCTCCCCCAGGAAATTTAGATGCTCGTAGATGCATTCTGGGGCATTCTGAGCATGCAAGGAGAGACAAATTAGTATCTTGGCATCATCAATTTTGTAAAAAAAATTCTTACTTACAACATATCTTATATTTAGCATGTATGCATCTTCACCATAAATATTTAAAATCTTTGTTCTGGTTGTAATACCCATCAATGATCTTTTTAATATCTCAACTTACATTCCATTAACCATGCATGGGATTTCATTAAAAAATTTATGATATATCCAAACAAAATTGCTTGTCTGATCAATATTTCCAAAAAATAAATTTGTATTGAAAATACTCTGTACTTGTGTGAGGCACTCAGTGTACCAATCTACAATATAAGTGTCCTGTATTGGCGGAGAGCAGTGAGCACGTAGAGTCGTGAGGGTTGCCGTAACTCTGTTTATTGCGTGTCCGGATGTACACCACTACCACAACTCCTCCACGCCCCCACAACGCTCTCCGCCAATACAGGACACTATCGAGGAAAATATGACATGGATATTATAAGTTGACAACAAACGCTGGTGTACAGTGTGTATTCAGTTTATTTACATCTCTCCAGCGTGAGGCTGACTCCCCAAAGGTTACTCTGCCTTTAACAGTTATCAAAAGGGAACACACTTTCAGCATAATAAATCAAATTTCATGTTCAACAGAAAAGTAGTTACCAGATGAACAAAAATAGTACATCGACAAGTTACAATAGATAGTGAATAAATGGGTAAATATTCCACTAGCATAGTGTTTCCCAAACTATGGGTCGCGACCCAAACGTGGGTCACGAAGGGTCCATAAATGGGTCGCGAGGACCCTGGCAAAAAAAAAAAAAAATTATAAATCAAGCGGGTAAAAGGCAATCGCGCAAACGCCACATCGTAGGACAGTGCCGTTTGGTACCGTTCCACTCAATAATTCAGCCCGAGGTGCAGCGACACTTCCGTTTCTACCTACTCTTGCCGTTCAGTACCGTTCAGTACTTTGTACCTGCCCGAAACGGTTAACTGCAGGCCAATCATTTCGCCAGCTCACCTTTCCAATTACTCGCTCTCTCTGCAACCGAAGTAATTTCGTGAGGTGACAAACTCAGTCCGGTCACTTCACATTGGCTGACCGACAAGTCGAGACGCTGTTTTGTGTGATCTGCCTTGCTGGCTGGACTGCGCAACGCAGTTTTCTGCTCCACATTGCGTTGCGTGTTTTGTCAGTTAGCCTTGACACTGACTCCACTGACTGATCTAGTCGCCGATTTCGTTTTGCAGGATGGCAAAGCATTCCTACAAGCAAGCATTTTTGGATGTGGGCTTCACTTCTATCAGTGATCGTGGTTCTGTGAAGCCACAATCTGTGTTGTGCTTCGAAGTGCTGTCCAACGAATCGCTGAAGGAAAACAAACTGAAGAGGCATCTGGCGACGAAGCACGCGGAGCACGTCAACAAAGATCATGAGTTTTTCGAGCGCCGAGAAGCGGCTCTGAAGCGGAGCCGGTTTGAGCCGGCGACGAATCCAGCGCTTTTGGCCGCCAAGCAAGCGACGCTGGCATCCGACCTCGTCGCAAGGAAGATGAAGCCGCACACGATCGGCGAACAGCTCGTCAAGCCCGCAGCCATGGACATGGCCAGACTCGTCTACGGCGACGACGCGGCCAAGACAATGCAGTCCATCTCGCTATCCGACAACACGATTCGCAGCCGCATCATCGACCTTTCGCTTGATATAAAAGGACCAGGTGGTGGCCCGCATGAAGAAGGCGGGAAAAATGGAGCTACCAACTCGATGAGTCGACGGATGTCGGAAACGATGCCCAGCTCATGATTTTTGGGAGGTACGAGGGTGAAACAGACCTCGAGGAAGAATTTATATTCTGCACGCCAATGAAAACGACGACAACTGGCGCCGATATCTTCAACGTCATGGACAGCTTCCAACAAGAAGAAGGCCTGAGCTGGGAAAACTGTGTCAGCCTGTGCACCAACGGCACTCCCGCGATGCTTGGTGTTCGACAGGGATTCACTGCACGAGTCAAGCAAGTCAATCCAAACGTTGGAATTTTCCACTGCCTTTTGCATCGCGAGAACCTTGCTGCGCAACATCTGTCGCCAGATCTATTGGCAGTGATGCAGGAGGTTGTCGCCATTGTCAACTTCGTCAAAGCCAGTGCCATGAACTCTCGCCTGTTCGAGAAGATGTAATGTGTGTTGACTTCGGGTTTGAATTTCAACATCTCCTCTTCTACTCCAGTGTGAGATGGCTCTCCCGCGGCAAGGTCCTGCGTCGTGTAGTGGAGCTACGAACAGAGCTGCAGATATTCCTCAACGAGAAGAACCATCGCCATGCCATCCGGTTCCACGAGAAGCCCTGGATGCTCAAAGTCTGCTACCTCAACGACGTCTTCGCCTCAGTGAACGAACTGAACACATCCATGCAAGGCAGGGATCAAAACATCATCACGCTCTCCGAGAAACTGTCGGCCTTCAAGGAAAATCTGCTGCTCTGGAAGGGGAAACTGGAGCGCGGAAGAACAGCCGCATTTCCGTAATTGAACAAGTACCTGGAGGAGTGGGAGGACAACGAGATTGGAGCGCTCGATGCGATCAAGCCCGTCCTGGTGAACCATTTGGAGAACCTGATCACCAAGTTCGATCGCTACATCCCGGACAGAGATCTGGTGTCCCAGCACTGGATCAGGAATCTGTTCCAGGCTAAGGTTGACGACCTGTCTGAGGATGTCCATGGACTGCAGGAAGAGTTCAGAGCTGCATCACGACGAGTTCCATCGCCAACTCTACGCCAAAGCGTCACTTGGAGAGTTCTGGACTGCAGTCAAGAAAGAAAAGCCCATAATCGGCGCCGAAGTCATGAATGTTCTGCTCCCGTTTGCGACCACATATTTGTGCGAGCAAGGCTTTTCGGCGCTGACGGTCATCAAAACCAAGGCACGCAATCGCCTCGACCCAGGGCCGGATTTACCATGTGGGGGGCCGTGGGCACAATGATTGTGGGGGGCCCCTAAATGTGGGGGGCCGCAGAGCTATGGCCCTAGCCAGCCACCCCTAAATCCGGTACTAACAGGGCCAGATTTACCATGTGGGGGGCCGTGGGCACAATGATTGTGGGGGGCCCCTAAATGTGGGGGGCCCCGGGGTCATGGCCCTACCTGGCCACCCCTAAATCCGGTACTACCTCGACCCCGGCCATGACATGCGCATTGCGCTCAGCAAGATCGAGCCTCGCAAAGACATCATGCAGACGAAGCTGCAATTACACCTCTCGCACTAATATAGTATGTATTAGCGCTGGTTGTCTGATTTTATTATGATATTATGTTTCATGGAAAAAGACGCTGATTGAAGCTTGGGTCGCGAGATTTTCACCACACCCGGATTTGGGTCACGCTAAAAATGTTTGGGAAACACTGCACTAGCACCATTAGTTCAACCATCACCACCAACTCCACCATCACCACCACCCATCACTTCCCCCACACCCATCATCACTGGAAATCAAGGTTTGTGATGATAGGTTGTATTGTTGTAGATTTTCACCCGTTCAGCGTGCGGACGACCGCCTTTAGTCCAATTGCGGCCGTGCGCACCCACCGAACGTGGAAATCTTGTCGCAGCTTCCGGATCAATGCCGAAACCCAGCTACGGGTGTTTTTAACACACCATAAACCAGCCAACTCTTCTGTCCACGCGCTTCAGGGTCGATTGCCGAATTGTCGATGTACCTTATTATTCGCGCGGACAGAAATGCCGGGAGTTTATACCTCGACGGGACCTGCACGAAAACGAACCGCTTAAGCAGCTCGTTCCGTATGCGATTGCCAAGCGGTTTTATATCGCCAAGTCCCGTCTGACCAGATGTACGTTTAACGGCTTATAATCAGCCAGCTAATATCCCCAAACGCAATTATGGCAGTCAATGTAGGAAGGGACGCAACGAGCAGGTGACATTCAAAAATGGGGACATTTATTCGTACAGGCACGTAAGCAGTCAATGGGGGATTGGGCGCAGGACACGATCAAAAAGCCTACAGACGATGTCTACTTATTATGTACAAGCAGGTACTTACTCACAATTCTACTTCGAGACAAGGCGCCACAGACTTTCATACAAAAACCCAAGAAAGAAAGAACAGGCTCGTAAGCCTTTATTATTGTTCAGAGCCAGGATGACCGAAGGGACTCCGAGGGACCGAGCGGGCTACCTGGCCACCCTCGTGGTGACTCGCTGGGTCCTGGTTCGGGTTGGCGACCCTTGGTGTCTCCGTCTCGCTGGCTCGTTGCCAACGCTGCAGCGGCTTCGAATGGTGGCTTGGTGGACCAAGGGCCTTGCGGCGCGCCCAACTCTCCACTGCCATCTGGCTGTGCTCCAAGGCTTCTCCCACGAGCTACTGCTCCAGCGATCTCGACCCACCAACCCCACGACGACACTCCACTTCCTCCAACTCTCAACCGGCTCTGTCTCTCTCACGCACCCTCTTCCGGCGAGTGAACACGGCTTTTTTATCACCCCCAAGGGGAGGGGCCGCGGTGGGCTTTTTCCACCCGAAATCAGCACCCTCCTTCTCTTCACCTTTGAACCCTCATTCAGGCGGGATCCGCCCCGATCGAAGCCGAACGTGGTTGATGAATTGCTCTGGTTGTTGTTATTGTCGTTGTTGTTAAAATAAAAGATAAAGACAGAATAACGGCTAACTGAAGATGCACAGCCTGGCACACGAATAATTCCTGTTATACATTGGTGGGGAAATCTAACCTGGAACACACACTTATCGACTTAATTGATCTTCGGGGAACCTGAATGGTGATCTGTGAATTTCCACAACCGTAACAGTATATACATGTGGATAATGTTGTTAAGTCATTTGGACGGCCAGAAATGGGTGTTTAAGCAGTTGGGCGGCCAGAAATTGACTTAGGCGGCCGCCCAAGTGAGCCCTATGGATGGAAAACACTGGTTTGGAAATTAAGTGAAATAGTGTTCAGGTTGGTAGATGTGCATTGCAAATGGGAGTTGAACTAAGTTCACGTTTTTCTTTCCTTAACACTCTCAATTCGAACCATTTCCCGCTAAAGGCCCGGTCACACCTTGACGTTTTAGCCAACGTATGCCGATTTTTGAATTTTTTTTCTAAAACGCTGGCACACATTGGATACGTTATGGGTAAGTTTTGATAACATTGAGAGCACGCTGAAAAACACTGCCATACGTCGTTGTACACTGCTTTTAAACGTTGTACTTTTTGGTTGTTCTCAAATTTTTTCATGCTTGAAATTTCACGTCGTATGACTCACACGTTCCGCTACACTGGCCACAAGTTGTTTGCACGGTCTGCGATCGTTGACAGACGTCAACACATGCTACTTGTAAGTTAATCATAAGTTGAGACACGCCGAGGTAATGTTTAGCGTACCCGAAACTTATTTCTAACCTAT
>BROF01006438.1:0-16148 GCA_024346535.1 Eptatretus burgeri
TTTGATAAAGAGTGTCCCGAGGGTTAGACGTTTTAGATATTTCTTTCGAATCACCTTTAACAAATCTTTATCTTGTTGTATGGGTTATTTGAATAGAGAGCCCCTAGGTTAAAAGGGGAGACAAATTAATATACCTTGGGATAAAAAGGGGGTTTATTTTTAGGGAAAAAAAAGGGAATCGCTGAAAATCCTCCATTCATTTACATAGGGAAAAGTGAGCCAGAATCAGTATATTCACCCTACTGTTGTGATTGATGGTTTTGTTTTGCTGGATGGTTTTGTTGTGATGGATGGTTTTGTTTTGCTGGATGGTTTCGTTTGGCTGGATGGTATTGTTATGCTGGATGGTTTTGTTATGATGGATGGTTTTGTTTTGTTGGATGGGTTCGTTATGCTGGATGGGTTCGTTATGCTGGATGGTTTTGTGAAGATGGATGGTTTTGTGAAGATGGATGGTTTTGTTATGATGGATGGTTTTGTTTTGCTGGATGGGTTCGTTATGCTGGATAGTTTTGTTTTGCTGTATGGGTCCATTATGCTGGATGGTTTGGTTATGCTGGTTGGTTTGGTTATGCTGGATGGTTTTGTTATGCTGGATGGTTTTGTTATGCTGAATGGTTTCGTTATGCTGGATGGTTTCGTTATGCTGGATGGTTTCCTTATGCTGGATAGTTTTTTTTTATGCTGGATGGTTTCTTTATGATGGATGGTTTTGTTCTGATGGATGGTTTTGTTCTGATGGATGGTTTCGTTATGATGGATGGTTTTGTTATGATGGATGGTTTTCTTTTGCTGCATGGTTTCGTTATGCTGGATGTTTTTGTGTTTCTGGATGGCTTTGTTTTGCTGGATGTTTTCGTTATGTTGGATAGTTTTGTTTTGCGGGCTGGTTTTGTTTTGTTGGATGGTTTCGTTATGCTGGCTGGTTTTGTGTTGATTGATGGTTTTGTTTTGCTGGGTGGGTTCGTTATGCTGGATGGTTTGGTTATGCTGGTTGGTTTGGTTATGCTGGATGGTTAGGTTATGCTGGATGGTTTTGTTATGATGGATGGTTTTGTTATGCTGGATGGTTTTGTTGTGATGGATGGTTTAGTTATGCTGGATGGGTTCATTATGCTGGATGGTTTTGTTTTGCTGGATGGGTCCGTTATGCTGGATGGTTTGGTTATGCTGGATGGTTTGGTTATGCTGGTTGGTTTGGTTTTGCTGGATGGTAAGGTTATGCTGGATGGTTTTGTTGTGATGGATGGTTTCGTTATGCTGGATGGTTTTGTTTTGCTGGATGGTTTTGTTTTGATGGATGGTTTTGTTTTGCTGGATGGTTTTGTTATGCTGGATGGTTTTGTTATGCTGAATGGTTTTCTTTTGCTGGATGGTTTCGTAATGCTGAATGGTTTTGTTTTGCTGGATGGTTGAGTTGTGCTGGATGGTTTTATTTTGCTGGATTGGTTCATTATGCTGGATGGTTTTGTTTTGCTGGATGGGTTCGTTGTGCTGGATGGTTTCGTTATGCTGGATGGTTTTGTTATGCTGGATAGTTTCGTTAAGCTGGATGGTTTTGTTATGATGGATGGTTTTCTTTTGCTGGAGGTTTTGTTTTGATGGATGGTTTTCTTTTGCTGGATGGTTTCGTTATGCTGGATAGTTTTGTGTTTCTGGATGGCTTTGTTTTGCGGGATGGTTTTGTTTTGCGGGATGGTTTCGTGATGCTAGATGGTTTCGTTATGCTGGATGGTTTTGTTTTGCTAGATGGTTTTGTTATGCTGGATGGTTTTGTTATGCTGGATGGTTTTGTTATGCTGGATGGTTTTGTGATGATGGATGGTTTCGTTATGATGGATGGTTTTATTTTGCTGGATGGGTTCGTTATGCTGGTTGGTTGGGTTATGCTGGATGGTTTGGTTCTGCTGGATGGTTTTGTTATGATGGATGGTTTAGTTCTGCTGGATGGTTTTGTTTTGCTGGATGGTTTCGTTATGTTGGATGTTTTTGTTATTATGGATGGTTTTATTATGCTGGATGGTTTCTTTGTAGTGGATGGTTTTGCTATGCTGGAAAGTTTTGTTTTGCTGGATGGTTTAGTTATGCTGGATTGTTTTGTTGTACTGGATGGTTTCATTTTTCTGGATGGTTTTGTTTTGCTGGATGGCTTTGTTATGATGGATGGTTTTGTTTTTCTGGATGGTTTCGTTCTGCTGGATGGTTTTGTGAAGATGGATGGTTTTGTTATGCTGGATGGTTTTGTTATGATGGATGGTTTTGTTATGCTGGATGGGTCCATTTTGCTGGATGGTTTGGTTATGCTGGTTGGTTTGGTTATGCTGGATGGTTTTGTTATGCTGGATGGTTTCGTTACGCTGGATGGTTTCGTTACGCTGGATGGTTTCGTTATGCTGGATGGTTTCGTTATGCTGGATGGTTTCGTTATGCTGGATGGTTTCGTTATGCTGGATGGTTTCGTTATGCTGGATAGTTTCTTTATGCTGGATGGTTTCTTTATGCTGGATGGTTTTGTTCTGAAGGATGGTTTTGTTCTGATGGATGGTTTCGTTATGATGGATGGTTTTGTTATGATGGATGGTTTTCTTTTGCTGCATGGTTTCGTTATGCTGGATGGTTTTGTGTTTCTGGATGGCTTTGTTTTGATGGATGTTTTCGTTATGTTGGATGGTTTTGTTTTGTTGGATGGTTTCGTTATGCTGGCTGGTTTTGTTATGTTGGATGGTTTCGTTATGCTGGATGGTTTTGTTTTGCTGGATGGTTTCGTGATGCTGGATCATTTTGTTCGGCTGGATGGTTTAATGCTGGATGGTTTTGTTATGCTGGATGGTTTTGTTATGATGGATGGTTTTGTTATGCTGGATGGTTTCGTTATGCTGGATGGTTTTGTTTTGCTGGATGGTTTGGTTATGCTGGATGGTTTTGTTGTGATGGATGGTTTTGTTTTCCTGGATCGTTCTGTTGTGATGGATGGATTCGTTATGCTGGATAGTTTTGATTTTCTGGATGGTTTTGTTTTGCTGGATGATTTTGTTTTGATGAATGGTTTTGTTATGATGGATGGTTTTGTGTTGCTGGATGGGTTCATTATGCTGGATGCTTTTGTTATGCTGGATGGTTTTGTTTTGCTGGATGGGTCCGTTATGCTGGATGGTTTGGTTATGCTGGATAGTTTTGTTCTGATGGATGGTTTTGTTTTGCTGGATGGTTTCGTTATGCTGGATGGTTTTGTTGTGATGGATGGTTTCGTTATGCTGGATGGTTTCGTTATGCTGAATGGTTTCGTTTTGCTGAATGGTTTCGTTTTGCTGGATGGTTTCGTTATGCTGGATGGTTTCGTTATGCTGGATGGTTTTGTTTGCTGGATGGTTTCGTTATGATGGATGGTTTTGTAATGATGGATGGTTCTCTTTTGCAGGATGGTTTCGTTATACTGGATAGTTTTGTGTTTCTGGATGGCTTTGTTTTGCTTGATGGTTTCGTTCTGCTGGATGGTTTTGTTTTGCTGGATGGTTTGGTTATGCTGGATGGTTTTGTTATGCTGGATGGTTTTGTTTTGATGGATGGTTCCGTTATGCTGGATGGTTCCGTTATGCTGGATGGTTTTGTTTTGCTGGATGGGGTCGTTAAGCTGGATGGTTTGGTTCTCCTGGATGGTTTAGTTCTGCTGGATGGTTTTGTTTTGCTGGATGGTTTTGTTTTGCTGGATGGTTTTGTTTTGCTGGGTGGTTTTGTTGTTTTGGATGGTTTTGTTATGATGGATGGTTTCGTTGTGATTAAGTGTACTGGTTCCGATTTTCAAGAATAAGGGTGATGTGCAGAGCTGTGGAAATTACAGAGGGATAAAGTTGTTAAGCCACACCATGAAGTTGTGGGAAATTGTAGTGGAAGGAAGGTTGAGAGGAGAGTTGACGATCTGTGAGCAGCAATATGGGTTTATGCCAGGAAAGAGCACCACTGATGCAATGTTTGCTTTGAGAATGTTGATGGAGAAGGATAGGGAAGGCCAGAAGGAGTTGCGTTGTGTGTTTGTGGATTTAGAGAAAGCTTATGATAGGGTGCCAAGAGAGGAGTTGTGGCATTGTATGAGGAAGTCGGGAGTGGTGGAGAAGGATGTGAGGATCGTGGAGGATATGTAGGAGGACACTGTGACAGCGGTGAGGTGTGCGGTAGGAATGACGGACCGGTTTAAGGTAAAAGTGGGATTACACCATGGATCGACTCTGAGCCCTTTCCTGTTTGCAATGGTGATGGACAGGTTGACGGACGAGATCAGACTGGAGTCCCCATGGACTATGATGTTCGCGGATGACATCATGATCTGTAGGGAGCAGGCTGAGGCGAGCCTCGAGAGGTGGAGGTACGCACTGGAGAGAAGGGGAATGATAGTCAGTCGGAGTAAGACGGAGCACATGTGCGTAAATGAGAGGGAGGGTGGTGGTATGGTGCGGTTGCAAGGAGTTGAGGTGGGGAAGGTGGATGGGTTTAAATACTTGGGATCAACGGTCCAAAGTAACGGAGAGTGTGGGAGAGAAGTGAAAAAGAGAGTGCAGGCAGGATGGAGTGGTTGGAGAAGAGTTGTAGGAGTGATTTGTGACAGAAGGGTAGCTGCAAGAGTGAAGGGGAAAGTATATAAGACGGTAGTGAGACCAGCTATGTTGTATGGTTTGGAGGCGGTGGCACTAACAAAAAGACAGGAAGCGGAGCTGGAGGTGTCAGAGTTAAAGATGCTGCGATTCTCGTTGGGAGTGATAAGGATGGATAGGATAAGAAATGAATATATTAGAGGGACAGTGCAGGTAGGACGATTTGGAGACAAAGTGAGATAGGCGAGATTGAGATGGTTTGGACATGTGCACAGGAAGGAAGCGGAGTATATCGGGAGAAGGATGTTGAAGATGGAGCCGCCAGGCAGGAGGAGAAGAGAAAGGCCAAAGAAGAGGTTCATGGATATGGTGAGGGCGGACATGCGGGTGGTTGGAGTGTCAATGGAAGATGTGGAGGATAGAGCGAAATGGAGACGGTTGATCCGCTGTGGCGACCCCTCACGGGAGCTTGTCGAAAGAAGAAGAAGAAGAATTTGAAGAAGAAGAAGGATGGTTTCGTTATGCTGGATGGTTTTGTTTTGCTGGATGGGTTCGTTATGCTGGATGGTTTTGTTATGCTGGATGGTTTGGTTATGCTGGTAGGTTTGGTTATGCTGGATGGTTTTGTGATGATGGATGGTTTCGTTATGCTGGATGGTTTTGTTTTGCTGGACAGTTTTGTTCTGCTGGATAGTTTTGTTTTGTTGGATGGTTTTGTTGTTGGATGGTTTTGTTTTGCTCGATGGTTTTGTTATGATGGATGGTTTTGTTTTGCTGAATGGGTTCGTTATGCTGGATGGTTTTGTTTTGCTGGATGGGTTCGTTATGATGGTTGGTTTTGTTATGCTGGAAGTTTTTGTTATGATGGATGGTTTGGTTATTGTGGATGGTTTTATTTTGCTTTATGGGTTTGTTATGCTGGATGGTTTTGTTTTGCTGGATGGGTTAGTTATGATGGTTGGTTTTGTTATGCTGGAAGTTTTTGTTATGATGCATGGTTTGGTTATTGTGGATGGTTTTATTTTGCTGGATGGGTTTGTTATGCTGGATGGTTTTGTTTTGCTGGATGGTTTTGTTATGATGGATGGTTTGCTTCTGCTGCATGGTTTTATTTTGCTTGATGGGTTCGTTATGATGGATGGTTTTGTTATGATGGATGGTTTTATTTTGCGGATGGGTTTGTAATGCTGGATTGTTTTGTTATGCTGGATGGTTTTGTTATGCTGGATGGTTTTGTAATGCTGGATGGTTTTGTTATGCTGGATGCTTTTGTTATGCTGGATGGTTTTGTTATGCTGGATGGTTTTGTTTTGCTGGATGGTTTTGTTATGATGGATGGTTTGGTTCTGCTGCATGGTTTTATTTTGCTGGATGGTTTTGTTTTGCCAGATGGTTTTGTTTTGATGGATGGTTTTGTTTTGCTGGTTGGTTTCGTTTTGCTGGATGGTTTCGTTATAATGGATGGTTTTGTTATGCTGGATGCTTTTGTTATGATGGATGGTTTCGTTATGCTGGATGTTTTTGTTTTGCTGGATGGTTTTGTTATGATGGATGGTTTTGTTATGATGGATGGTTTTGTTTTGCTGGATGGTTTTGTTTTGCTAGATGGTTTTGTTTTGCTGGAATGGTTTTGTTTTGCTGGATGGTTTTGTTTTGCTGGATGGTATTGTTATGCTGGATGGTTTTGTTATGATGGATAGTTTTGTTTTTCTGGATGGGTTCGTTATGCTGGATGGTTTCGTTATGATGGATGGTTTGGTTATGCTGGATGGTTTTATTTTGCTGGATGGGTTCGTTATGCCGGATGGGTTCGTTATGCCGGATGGTTTTGTTTTGCTGGATGGGTTCGTTGTGATGGACGGTTTTGTTTTGCTGGATGGGTTCGTTATGCTGGATGGTTTTGTTGTGATGGATGGTTTTGTTATGATGGATGGTTTGGTTATGCTGCATTGTTTTATTTTTTACTGGATGGTTTTGTTATGATGGATGGTTTTGTTATGATGGATGGTTTTGTTTTTCTGGATGGTTTCATTTTGCTGGATAGTTTCGTTATGATGGATGTTTTTGTTATGCTGGATGGTTTTGTTATGCTGGATGGGTTCGTTATGCTGGATGGTTTCGTTATGCAAGATGGTTTTGTTATGATGGATGGTTTCGTTTTGCTGGATGGTTTCATTATGCTTGATGGTTTCTTTATGATGGATGATTTTGTTTTGCTGGATGGTTTTGTTTTGATGGATGGTTTTGTATTGTGAATGGTTTCATTATGCTGGACGGTATTGTTATGCTGGATGGTTTTGTTGTGATGGATGGTTTTGTTTTGCTGGATGGGTTCGTTATGCTGGATGGTTTTGTTATGATGGATGGTTTTGTAATGATGGATGGTTTTGTATTGATGGATGGTTTTGTTTTGCTGGATGGTTTTAGAAGGGTGAATATACTGATTCTGCCTCACTTTTCCCCATGTAAGTGAATGTGGGATTTTCAGCGATTCATTTTTTTTTCCCTAAAAAGTAAACCCCCTTTTTATCCCAAGGTATATTTATTTGTCTCCCCTTTTAACCTGGGGGCACTCTATTCAAATATCCAATGCAATAAGATAAAGATTTGTTCAAGCAGCAAAGTAGTAATGTGATTTGTTAAAGGTGATTCTGAAGAAATATCTGCAACATGTAAGCCTTGGGACACTTTTTCAAATAACCAATGCATATTGTTTGGCTCACTCATTGAAACTATAAACATTTGTTCATTCTCAAATTCCTTCAATAGTTAAATTTTCTTTGCATAATAATCCCCATCTAAAATACTTAAAAATAAAACATTTGAATCTTTATATTTTTCAAGATACCCCTTTTGTGCCATTACGAAATGATAAACTTCTCTTAATAATCTCATCTGACCACCTCCTGAGTTGCATATCATTTTGAGATTGTTGTAAATTATTTTTCCATTGTTCAATTGATAACCATCAAATTTTTCAGTCCATTCAAGAATATTTATTATTTTCTTTTCTTCCTCTAACTTATGAGTTTTTAAATTGATTCCCTTATTTGTTTTATTTCCCTTTGTTTTCGTTATTTTTTTCAATAACACTTATTTGATATTTTTCAACTTCATTATGTTTTCCATTTATATTCCAATACTGAGATTTTCTCCACTCTTTAGCTTGATTAATACTTGGTTCGACCATTTACATATTGTGAAAAAGACGGCGTGAGCCCTTAAAAACCCTCATCCATATTGTATTCTATATACTCTATGATTAAATATTCACTCTATCATACAATATCCATATGGAACACAATCTATTCCATTATCTAAAATAAATCTCTTATCATCAAAGGCTCCTAATGCCTTTTTATTTAATTCTTCACCATATATCTTATGTTTATAACTTCTTGTTGTATTCATTTTCCTGTATTCTTCTTTCTTATTCTTTATTACATTTTTCTTTATTCCCTTTAACCTTTTATCAATCTGATCACCATACATATAAGCATGCCTTTGCTCTCAATCCAATAAACTCACTCATTACTTTTCCACCCAACTCATCCTTAAACTTACGAATAACCTTTTAATTCTTTTTTGAAAATAACTCGCTCTTCTTGCTAAAATTACTTGTATCATATACTCCAATATTTTTCTTCATTTCTTTTCAAACATCATCAGTTTTTATATCTCGGAGAAAACTATCAGTGTCCATATACAACAATGAAACATTTTCACCATACTCTTTCTTTAAGCCATTATACAAATAATCATACATCAATATCTTTGATAAATCAAGAACTGCTGTTCCAATATAAATTGCTTTATCCATTACAATACTTTTCTTTTCCATATGAATAGCAGATAAGTTCTCTGAAAAAACCTCTTCTCTCTTAAAACTTGGTTTATTTATCAATCTTGAAGCTTCTTTCCAAGATGTTGCAAATCTAACGTTTTGCCTGTTTCTCACATTCTCCATTGTCTTTCCAAAGACAGCATTATTCATAAATTTATATAATTCCCCTTCAAATTTTACTTTTGTATTTGTTCTCATATCTGTATTGAATTTAATATACTTTTTCATCCAAGGACTTTGTTTAAATTTTAAAACTCTATGAATTTTAGCTACTCTCAAAAACTGTTTCAAGCTTCTCTGATGCAAAACATATCCCTCTTTATCATAAAATATTGTTAATAACTTTTTTGTGGATTTGCCTTTGATATGAAAACTTTTATGATAATCACTTAACCATTCTTTCTTTGGGGTTTCTTTCTCACATGCAAAAGGAAGGTCTTTATGCTGATTATGAAGATCACTCAGGTACCTCAAATCAACTTCAAAATAATAACCTTCTTCTTCCTCATTCAATTCCTCTTGAGAAGAAATAACAATATTCATCAAAGCCTTTTCATAATCCTTTTCTTCCACACACTCTAATTGACCATAAGGCAGGGATTGAGACATTGCCCATCCATACAAATTATTAGCATCAAAATACATCAAATAATTACAATATTTTGTTTGCTGTTCTGAATACCTGAGAAGAGATTAATCTTGATAAATTATTGATGTATGTGTAATGTGAATTCTTTCCAACACTAAAATATAAAAGATCAATGTGTGTTTCTTCATTTTTATAGTTGTTTGAAATTTTTAATATTTGAACTTTGTTTGTATCCGCTAATCCATATACCTTCATTGGAAAGATTATTCTTTTTCTCAAATTGAGGAATATCTGTTAATGGCATTGGGAATTTAAAATCTTTAATGTCCAAGGTATTCTCATATTTCATATATTGTTTTACTTTTTCTGAATTACATTTTGGTGGATGTAACTGAGCAAGAACAGACAAGAGAAAACATTTATTATCATTGTTCTTAAAGTTAACAACTGCCTTCTTTCGTTTTATTTATTTTGGTAATTCAATATAAGAAGAAGCTTTAAGAGGGTTTGATTTTAGAATATGTATATCCAAAAAGATGATTTTTTTAAAATATTAAATCCACTTCCTTCCACTATATTATCAACATCCTCCTCTTGTCTTGATAGTTCTTCATAAACCCCACTCGTCAAAAAATCTTGAGATGATGTTCTAAAATGAAGATCTGTTGTCATATAAGGAGTTTGTTCTTCATCTTGTCTTTTCATATTCATTTTCACTCCCATCGAAAACTTTCAAGTTTTCATTTCTTTTAATGTCTTTTTAATAACGTTTTCAACATCAGGTTTCACTATTTCAATTGATTCAGCTATTGATGATGGATTGGGTTCTCCAAATTGAAAAATCCTTATTTTTATGCCCTTTAAATGCCCCATCAGTGTTTTCAATATAATCGTCTCCCTTTACTTTAAACTCATTTTTCTTGTGTTTTTTGATTGAAGGTGATTCTTATAACTACTCTTTAAAACATCCTTTGAGCAGATATCACAATGTTTTCTTTCCAACTGAAGAGGAGATATTTGATGAAATCGATTAAATGTATGTTTGTTGGTTCGGAGGTGTTTTCTATAATGTTTATATTCGTGATTACAAACTTCGCAGTATGTTGAATTCACCATATTTATATAATAAAACTGCTTAAACTGAAATTTTCTTGATGAAAATTTTGTTTATTTTACAGGTGAATCTGTACTTAAAACAACTTTATCCTCCAACTTTTTTCACTTAATAAATACAATGTTTCACGACACAAAAGACAAGTTTCAATCAATCTCTTCATTTGTAAAAGATACTGAGAAATATGTCAAGGATGTAAAATTGAACAAAGATAAATATCACAACTATTGGATAAAAACAATTATCGTAAATAATATGAGTTCTTCAATTTCCTTCAGTGGAAGGACTTTTAGTGTACCTGGAAGAACATCAATAAAAGTATCTCTAACAAAAGTTTCTCCTCTCCTTCTCATAATATATTCAAAACTAGAAAAAGCAATGAAACAAGAAAAAGTATCAAAAATAAAAACCTCATGAATGAAGCTTTAGAAAGAAAAGATAAGATCATCTGTAATATGCAAGGAGAAATTTGTATTTTTTTCAACAACCCTAAAGATTTAAATCCTGATGAAATAAAGGATGTTGAGATATCAGGTGAAATGACATTTTGTTCAAAAGTAGTTAAGGATCATTTTAAAATTACCTTTAATATGAAAAATGAAGCAGTTGAATCTGTTAATGAAAAAAAGAATATAGATATCGATGGTCATGTTTTTTTTTTCTACAAATTAAATATTAGTCAATATTCAACTGAAGATTTTGAAGATTATGAGAGTGATTATGATACCGAGAGTTTGCATTCAAACGATAGTTATGATACCGAGAGTTTGTGTTCAAAAGTAGTTTTATCGATGATTCTGAAGGTATCGAAGATGATATCAAAGATGAATTTCAGTTTAAGTAAAGTTTTACTTTATAAATATGATAGACTTCCCTGATTCTCCATATGACAAATTTGAGAATTGTCCTGCGTGTGAAAGACGGGGATTAAACACAGAGTCAAAAGCCTATAAACAATGTATATTTTGTGATTATCTTCTAATTAATGATAATAAAAAATTTAAAAAGGAAAATAATTCTTTTAGATTTACACCAAAAATGAATGACTTTACAAGATTGATTTGAGAAATGAATGTAAAGTATGAGGGGGATAACACACCTTTCTTTACAAGGGAAGAAACTGAACGTATTTGAGAAATGTTCAAAGGATTGTTGTTATATCTTATTCATGGATGTGATTTTCAGGGAAATATCAACACAAGATATTGCATACATAAAATAATGGATTATCTTGAAATTAAACCTGAACTTAGGATAAAATATAGTTTCTAAAAAAGCCAACAATAAATGAAATTACCTGTTTTCCAAATATATAAATGAATCATTTTTTACCCATTTGGGAAAATAAGATAAAATTTAACAATCAAAAATCTTCCAAATTCATTAAGATGTCTCATAGTTGGTTCAAGCAGATGTGGAAAAACCTGCTTACTTTTGAAGATGCTCCTGACTCCCAACTTTTTGGATTATGCTAATTTAATAATTTTCATAAAGTCGAGTTTACAACCAGAGTATCAACTACTCTCACAAGGTTTTAATGCTGGTCTTCAAAAAGAAGATATCATCGGTTTATGTAAACTTCAAAAAAACCTATTGATGATAACATTGAAGATATAATTCAACTATTTTGTGATACACAGAGATGTAAAAAGAAATCAAAACCGATAACTTGTATTCTTAGTGATAATACGGATGATATTCCATCTCCCGAAGATTTGGATAAATCTAAAAAGAACCTCGTTATCTTTGATGATTGTGTTAATGAGAGAAACCAAATGGTAATGGACAGCTACTACACAAGAGGGAGACATTCGTCTTGGAAATTGTATTTATCGTAGTCAATCATACTTTCAACTTCCTCGTCGTTCCATCAGAAACAATGCCAATACTTTTGTTTTATTCAAGTTAAATTCAATAGATATAAACAATTTTTGGAGAGACAATTGTTCTACATTATGCAGTAAAAAGGAATTTGGGGATTACATGAAGCACACGACTGAAAAATATAGATATATTGTTGTGAAACAAGATGAGATATTAAATTATATTTTCCAAAAAATAAATGGATGCGAAAGAAAGAGCAAGAAGATATAAGGAACATCAAGAGTTGGTTTCAAAAGTTGTAAAACAAGAGGAAGACATAAAGAAGAAACGCAGACAGAAACTAACGGGCAAAGAAGCATTTGAAAGGAAACAAGAGAAATTTTTAAACTACTTTTAAAAACTTCCCAAGAAAAAATTGTAGATGTTTCCACAGGTCCCACAGTAGAATATACTCCTAAAAAACTTCAAATGTTAAAAGATTTTGATCAAATTACTGAGGAAGAATGAGAGCATTTAGAATTAGAATATGATGATGAAGGTTTATTTCAACAACTGGAAGAGATAAATTGACCCCCTGATTATATCATGCATGCTCTTCAAAACAATGACTATTCAGCAGATTCAAAAACCAAAGCAGGACTCATTGCAGCAGAACAAGCAGCAATATTTCATCTTGTTCAAGAAAAGTTATTGATATTTAATGATGAATTAAAGTTCTTGGGTTCTGCTCAACCCCCTGTTAAATTAACTCTGAGATTAATGTTTCTTCTCACAAAAGATGGAAGACAAGGTTCAACTGTGAGAGATGAATCAAGGTATATTGATAAGCCATTGGATATGAAAAATAATGATGATAGAATATATGTTGATCTGCTGAACACTCTTAATTATAGGGTTAGTATTTCTGGTAAAAGTAGGAAAAATGAGAAAGAGAAACACATTATTCAGGCTTTAAGTATCCTTGGTTCAGATATTAGTTTTCTTCCAAATGGCCCATCGCAATTAGTTAATAGACTGTTATTGTTGTTGGGTAGTAAGAAAGCTGGAAATAACAATTGTTTTAATCAAGCATCAGCCATTTTAGACCAGTTGATGAACATGAAATTAATTAATAAATCTCAATATAAAGACATTTTATCTCATTAAATAAGATGAGAAGCACAATCCTGAGTTTTAATTTCACAACAAGCGACCACACGTAAGCCTGGTGTTGGCACAGTGGTTAGGGCAGCGGCTTGGGATCCAAAAGGTCCTGAGTTCAAGCCCCGTTGGGCCACTGAATTAATACACCAGGGGGTTGACAGCCTGTCATCCTTCCGAGGTCGGCGAAGTGAGTACCAGTGTACTAGGCCGGTGTATACCCCGGTTAAAATAGGTGTACCATATCCCTGTGTCGTAAGAAGCGACCAGGGTTGCGTCAGGAAGGGCATCCGGCGTAAAACGTGTCAAATCAGTATGCGGATCATACGGATGATCTGCTGTGGCGACCCCTAACGGGAGCAGCCGAAAAAAGAAGACGAAGAAGAACAACGACCACACATCTTCATTCCCATACTTACTACAACTTGACCCAACAAAATAATATGAGGCATCTTTATTGTCCATGGAAACTTATAATACCTTATTTAATCTTCTTCTTCTTCTTTCGGCTGCTCCCGTTAGGGGTCGCCACAGCGGATCATCCGTATGATCCGCATAGTGATTTGGCACATGTTTTACGCCGGATGCCCTTCCTGACGCAACCCTGGTCACCTCTTACGAGACACAGGGATATGGTACACCTATTTTAACCGGGGTATACACCGATCCAGTACACTGGTACTCATTTCGCCGACCTCGGAAGGATGACAGGCTGAGTCAACCCCCTGGTGTATTAATTCAGTGGCCCAACGGGGCTTGAACTCAGGACCTTTTGGATCCCAAGCCACTGCCCTAACCACTGCGCCAACACCAGGCTAATACCTTATTTAATATAACTGATAAAAATGACAAGTTTAGTTATAATCCAGGAAGTGGATACAAAACGATAACAGTCTCACCCGGAGCATATGAGATTTCTCAAATATCTTCCGAAATTGCTCGTCTTATGAAAGAACAGGGTGATGAACCAAAAAATATTGTGATAGACATTCAAAAACGTACTTCAAAATCAACGATTAAACTTAAAAATAACTACAAGGTTGATTTCACAATTGATAATTCATTTAGAGAGTTATTGGGTTTCTCCTCAAAAAAGATTGAAACTCATGGGACATTTTACAGTGAAAATGTCATTCAAATATCCTCAGGAATAAATTCGGTGTTAATTCACTGTGATTTGATTGATGGTGCTTATAATGATGGAAAAAAAACAAATACAATATTTTCATTCAGTGCATACTCAACCCCAATTGGTTATAAATTCAATATGGAACCCAAAAATTTGGTTTATCTCGCTGTGTCAGGAAAAAAACAAACACAGAGTAAATTTTAGGATAACCGACCAAGATAATCATATGATTTCTTTTAATGGGGAAGTTATATCCATCAGAATTCACCTTCGTGAAGTTTTCCAATAAATAAATATGATGGTTATTGTGAGGAAACACGAGTTGGGAAAATATAAAATAATTACAGGGGATGGGATGTTCCTTTCCCCATACTACAAGGGTGAAGGTATGTATCTTGGTGCAGGATACTATAAACTAAGAGACAAAGGGGTGTCGGACATCAATTTAGAGGAGATGGGATAATTGATACTCTAATGGGTATCGGTTCAACTATTCTTGAAGATAAAGACCTAATTGGTTCAACTGCTTCTGCTGTGGAAAATGTAGCAGGTGCTGTAAAGAGCATAATAGATGCCCAAAAGGAATCTCAAAAATGACAAGCAATTAAAGAAATTAAAAAAGGTAAAACTCAGTTGTCTCCCCAAGAACGACATAAAATAATTCAAATACTTGGATCAGGGTTTCAAAAGTTTTAACATCTTTTTTCCTAAATAAATACAAGTATGGAAGCAATTGATAGTATCTAGGATTTGGATGATACCTTTGTTATCTTAAACTCCACTAAAAAAGAGGATTACTTCAAGGTAAATGCAATAACTGGAACAGACTGGAATGCAAATGGTACAAAAAGTTTTGAAATAAATAATCAACAAACCTATTTGAATCTATCCGAAAGTTTCTTGTTGTGTAAATTTAAATTCACTAAGGCTGGGAATAACACAAACACTACACTCGTAAATGATTTATTCTGGAAAATGTTTGATAGTGTTCATTTGTACATTGGAACACAAGAAGTTGAAGCGGTTGATTATGTCTCTGCTGTATCTGAAATGATGAAATTTACACTGTATACATTCAGTGATGAAATGGGAAAGGGGGCTGTCGAAGGTTTTATTACTGATATGTCAATGGGAACAACCACAGACCCTGGATATACTCAAAGGAAAGGAGCGTATACTGATGATACAAAAGCAGTTAATAGTTGTACTGTGGCAGTTCCTCTCAAAGGTATATTTGGATTTTGTGATCATGATAAAGTTCTGTATGGTCTTAAAATTAGATTTCAACTACAAAGGAATGATAATGAAAATAGATTACTTTTTGGTGTTGGTAGTGCTTTTGGTGATCAGAATAAATTTGTAATTGATGAAATGAGTTGGTATATTTGTGAATATGCTCCTAATCTTAAAACAGAAGAGATGTTGAATAGAAGACTTAACTCAAAGAAACCACTCGGTGTATTATACCTCAAACGAAGATGTCAACACGTTAAACTCAACCAAACCACTTACACGTGGAATTTGGGTGTTCTGGAAGGAAAGCCACGATATCTGTGGATCATTTTTAAAAAGCCAGATGGTGATACTGCGACTGACAAGAATAATGCATTGAGTGATAATGCTAAGGTGAAACAACTTCGTGTTTCTCGAGATGGAACATTTTACCCACGAGATAGATTGGAAATTAATTGGGAAAAAAATGATTTTGCTGAAGCATTCAAGTCTTACCAAAAGGTGTGTGAAAGTAATGGAAATAAACAACCTATTTTGGACATGACAGCATTTAAAAGTTTATATACAATCTATGCGTTTGACCTGAGTGCTCAAAAGGAAACTATAAAGTCTAATCGAGTGGATACTTCCCTGTACATTGAAAGAGGAGAGAGTGAAGAAGTTGATACATATTGTTTGCTTTTGGAAGA
>BROF01006439.1:22167-41016 GCA_024346535.1 Eptatretus burgeri
TAATTCCAGCAATCTCTGTGTGTGTCTGTCTGTTTGTCTGTCTGTTTGTCTGCGACCGCCGTTTCTCGACGACCGCCGGTCCGATCTCATTGAAACTTGCCAGGAATATTGCCGGGGCCCCGCGGATGTGCCTTTTCGTGGTTTGAGAGAGAGAGGCTGCACCTACGGGCACGCACCTACGGGCCCGTACTGGTATTTAATGAATAAGATATGAGGTTCACTTGAGTGACCCAGCAGTATTGGTGGCGGAGGTTTTGCACTCTCCCGAGTGCTCCCCCTCTAGTTTCCTTTCTAATGTTTTTATCTACCACACTATTTTTCATACGCCCGATAGATATATATATATATATATATATATATATATATATATATATATATATATATATATATATATATCGGGGCGTATTATGTGATACCGGTCGTCCGTCCGTCTGTCTGTCTGTCTGTCCGTTCCTGTCCGCACTCTAACTCCCAAAATTTTCAACTTTCACGTTTCATATTTGTTACATAGGGTACAGACTGTGGAGCCGTTGTGTCACGACATACCTTCGTCATCTAAAGTGGTTGCCATGGAAACCGGGATGCTATTTTCCATCCGTTCCTGTCCGCACTCTAACTCCCAAAGTTTTCAACTTTCACGTTTCATATTTGGTAAATAGGTACAGACTGTGGAGACGGTGTGTCGCAACATACGTTCGTCATCTAAAATGGTTGCCATGGCAACCAGGATGCTGTTTTCCATCCGTTCCTGTCCGTACTCTAACTCCCAAAGTTTTCAACTTTCACGTTTCATATTTGGTACATAGGTACAGATTGTGGAGACGGTGTGTAGCAACATATGTTCGTCATCTAAAGTGGTTGCCATGGCAACCAGGATGCTGTTTCCGTCCGTTCCTGTCCCC
Source organism: Eptatretus burgeri (assembly GCA_024346535.1). NCBI lineage: Eukaryota > Metazoa > Chordata > Myxini > Myxiniformes > Myxinidae > Eptatretus > Eptatretus burgeri. The sequence goes on from BROF01006439.1 coordinate 23,070, forward strand.
ACTCTAACTCCCAAAGTTTTCAACTTTCACGTTTCATATTTGGTACATAGGTACAGATTGTGGAGACGGTGTGTCGCAACATACGTTCGTCATCTAAAGTGGTTGCCATGGCAACCAGGATGCTGTTTTCCATCCGTTCCTGTCCGCACTCTAACTCCCAAAGTTTTCAACTTTCACGTTTCATATTTGGTACATAGGTACAGATTGTGGAGATGGTGTGTAGCAACATATGTTCGTCATCTAAAGTGGTTGCCATGGCAACCAGGATGCTGTTTCCGTCCGTTCCTGTCCCCACTCTAACTCCCAAAGTTTTCAACTTTCACGTTTCATACTTGGTACATAGGTACAGACTGTGGAGACGGTGTGTCGCGACATACGTTCGTCATCTAAAGTGGTTGCCATGGCAACCAGGATGCTGTTTTCCATGTAGTAGCACAATGCTGTATATACCTTCTTGTTCGGGCATATATTGTGCTCACTTGCGCTCTTGTTACTGATTACAATATACAAATACATATATTGTTTTATAATTATACTTCACTGCAATGCTTAATAAAAATATTAATTATTAGACTCGTCTTTAAAAACGATAAATGTATAAACAGGCGAGCATTAGGTGGCTTTGACACCAACTACACCACCATCAACGCCAGCATCATCTTCCCCTCGCTCTGCTCGATGCCATTGTCTACGTGTGTTCGATCACGTACTGGGACGGAGATTTCCTTCACCTCAGATCGAGACTCCGCCCAGAAGAGCAGCGGCGTGGCCCTTGTCCAACCAGGGACCTCATCACCTCAGATTGAGACTCCTCCCAGAATGGCAGGGGCGTGCCCCTTGTCCAACCAGGAAGCTCAGCACCTCAGGCTGGCTCCGCCTTAGCCAGATAGAGTGTTCGGCCCCGGCCAATCGGGAGGCCGCGACGAGTCATCCGAGAACGGACCGTCCAATGAGGAGACGAGTGGCGAAAAAAGGAGGTCTCTCGTGCCTAAGCACAAAAAGGAGGGGTGGTCTGGACGAGGGAGGGGGAGAGACGGTGTGCTCGTGGCAGCAGCATTCGCGGGTTCGGAGGATCGTGTGTGAGAGATCCCTGGTGGGAGAGGGCATTTCAGTCCAGGCAGTTTCGAACCTGGCATCCAGGACCAGTGAGTGGTCGTCAACGAGGGCCCTGCAGACGGTCGTAGTTGTGGGTTCGAGTACCCCCCCCCCAAGATCGTGAAGACCACACGAGGTGGACAGGTCTGAGACAGGCCTCAATAAAGACCGCTTTTGGTCCGATTCTTTTGGGTGGGTGTGTGTGTGTGTGTGTGTGTGTGTGTGTGTGTGTGTGTGTGTGTGTGTGTGTGTGTGTGTGGCGCCAGTCAGTTAAGTAGGAAATTGTATAAGTGCCGTGCTGTACGTACGTGCCTTCTATATTCGGATAACTCTGCCCTTCTGTGTTCCCCTCCCTGCCTATTAGTAAATAAACATCCCCATTTGTGAAATGTATCAGCTCGTTCTTGTCCCTTCCTCCATTGGCTTAGCGTGCTGTGTGTTGGAAAATTTACAAGGCCGTTGTGCTGCCGTAAGGGGACATTTGGACCGACGGGACTTTGGTGATCGTCCGCTCGGGTCACACGCGGTTCGATTGCGCTAGCGACTCATTCCATACGGTTGCCGTCGAGGGTGTGGAGACTCGGTAAATCGCCACGTGGATATCTAGGTATTTTGAAAATTGGCAAATAACCCTGCACCACGTGGTAGAAATATTGACGCTTCACGGTCCGATGAGGGACCTGTACTTCTCAGAGTTTTCCGAAAAAGTCCGATCTAAATTCTGGGTGATCGGCGGAGTCGACTCTACGGCTCCATCTAGCGGTCGTGCTCGCAGCCGATATCCGGCCCCGTAACAATATCTCCTTTCCTGCTTATTCTTTCCCTTGCCTCATCCAACTGTGGCCCGACTAGCCAGCACAGACGGACCTGGAGCAGAAAGAACCAGTCCATTCATTGTCATGCATTTTGATAGTTTGTATTTCCTCAAGGTTTAGGAAAAGGTCATTTCGCCGATCAATCTTCTGCCAAACATACTGTTACGGATTGTCCGTAGCAACTCTGGAAATACACTTCAAGTACCTTTCATGTCGATGTTGTCTTTGGGGATTTTTTTTTTTTTTTTGGTTGTGGAACCTGCACCGAAGGTTTGTTGTTTCTTTTTTCTTTCCTTGCATAGGGCAGTGCACTTCGCTCATGCATAATTCATTCCTGCTGCCTGTACATGCAGTATACATGAGCCCCTGTGCTTTATTTGTGTTTTGTTTTTTTAGGTCTCCACCATCATGTCTTCCAGCACCACGACGCTCCGCTATCCCGGCTACATGAATAATGACCTCATCGGTCTCATTGCGTCCCTTATTCCAACACCCCGCTTACATTTCCTCATGACCGGTTACACGCCGCTGACCACGGACCAGTCGGTACGTGCACCACGCCCTGTGTGGTGACTGCAGCACGAAGGATGGTTTCATCTCAGGAACCCATTCCTGTTTTCCCCGTTACACTGCTGTTGTCTCATATTACTGGCACGGGGTTTCTTTTGTTTCTGATTCATAATTGTTTAGTTTGATCTGTTTCTCTTTTTATTTAGGTTCCAAGCATCCGTAAAACCACTGTGCTGGATGTGATGCGAAGGCTCTTGCAGCCCAAAAATGTTATGGTGTCAACAGCACGCGAGCGTCAGACGAATCACTGCTACATCGCCATCCTCAACATCATTCAGGGCGAAGTGGATCCAACTCAGGTATTGCTGAAAACCAGTTGTGATTGAGCGATGACGACGATGTCTTTAACCGCAATCATTTCCACCTCGTGGGTTTAACAGAGGAAAGTGTTCTTGCGCAAGTCTTTTTGCGAATTGGCTGGACCTACTCGACCAAGTATGTTGGAGCAGGAATTTGTAATTTTTTTCGCAGTGCCGGCGAGAGCTTGCCCACCATTCACGAAGGACACCGTGGGATCTTTAAGATTTACCAACTAATACGAACAGACACCCAGTTTAACGTTTATCTGAGGGACGGTGCACGCGTTGAATTGCCCTGCCCTGTGAAACACCATGATGGCAGTTTATAGCTGGGTTGGTATTCAAATCCAGGCTGCACAGCTCATCGATCCTCGAGGCTATCCCGCCAATCCATGTTGAGAGGACAAAACAAATGCCGTAAATCACACGTGCCTCCATTCCTTCCGCAAAAGTAAAAGTTGCGTTATTTTCCCAACGATTGAGGTTCTGTCATCGAAATTGAAAACGAGTACGTACAGAGAAATGAAGTTTCACTTTTCTTTGGCAGACTGTTGTTAAGACAAGCGGTTAGTTTGACGCTTCATCTTGATGAATTTTCATTTGAAACTGGGATAATTAAATGTTATTTTGAAGAGAAAGCTTGTGCGTTACTGCTTTGTGCGTCCATTGATGCCCCAGGAGGGTTCCGGATATTTAGCTTTTCCCGCTTAACAGCACGGGCTTCAACCTCGTGACGTGTTTTTGTGCTTATACGAGAATCATTCGTTCATTCCGTGCAATGAATGGTTTAAAATTGCGTGTCAGCACGACACGGTGTGGAAATCACAACTTTGTACAGTGTGAAACTACCTTGCTACCTTTCTCGGTGATCATAAATAAGGTATCAAACCACATGTTACTCCGAAAACTAAATTATTGAGTGGTGACAGTGGATATAACACACACACACAAACACACACACACACACACACACACACACACACACACACACACACTTCTCTTTTTTACAAATAGATAGAAAAATCTGGTGTAATTTATCTTGTGGCCATAGAACCAAATATAGCAGCCTTCACAGCCCATTCAATTCCCACTCCCACCCTCCTCCCCAACACAATTAACAGTAAATATCATTTTAAACTTACCCTGTGCATTGACAAGCCCCATATATGACCTCCCATGGTGTTAAGAAGCATCTAAACCAGACACAGGGTCTCCCTCTGGGACGTTTGCCTGAATGTTGGAAATGACGGCATCATCTTTTCAGCAGACATCCATAAAATAAATCCCCGCAAGGTTACAAGTCCAATCACTGGCAACTGTGGTCGAAGGTTTGGGTAGAACGCGTTCGTTCACAAACCTTCGCGTCTTGCACCGTCCCACGTCCTCGGGAGTTTGCGATCCGGGGAGCTGCAATGTATCGGGCTTTTTTTGACGAGATCAGAAAGTTCTCCAACTCTTTCCTTGTGCAGAGGCGCACCCCCCTTCTCGCGGGTACGTTTCCAAGTATTTCCGGCTTCTCTTAGGATCTCTGTGAGCTAATTTTAGGGAACAATCCTTATCTGGCACACACACACACACACGATATATGAACCCTGGTGCTTGTGGTTTCTATGCATGCTCGCCAAGCATTCTGGGGTGGATTAAGTAATTTCTAAAGTCACCTATTACCGCAGAAAATGATGACACTTTTGAATGCAACACGAACTAACGTTGCTACACAACTGCCTTCACCATCAAATAACCACTTGAGTCTTTAAATTTGGTGCTACTGATCCCAGTTAAAATTGATCAAACGTTTAATATTGAAATAAATTACTGCAAACCTCCGACTTTGCCAATGCTGGCACGATCAATCAATTACGTATCTAGTTTCTCACAATGGTGGGGTAATTAAAAAGGACAAACCCGATGACAATCTCTCACCTTGTGTTCACAAGATGTCACTGTTTTGTCATGCCCAGCCCCAATCCATATCCTTTGTACCTCCAGATGGGTATCGTGTATATCATTGTGTTTTGACTTAGTCCAGTGATTCCTAACAGAGTATGTATGTATGTATGTTTGTTTATGCATTTATTCATTCATTGTGGTCTAGTCTGGAGGGGGGGACAGGTTGGGTGCTTGACAAAGACGAATTGATTAGATTTTGGTGACAATCCCGACACCGAAAACTTTGTTGTAACGAACATTGTAAAAATCACCACCACCTCTCATCTTCCCCCATCCAAAACCTCAATCTTTTTTACCCCCATGAATCCACCCTAAACCCACCTCCTTCAAATTGTCTGCTTTCCCTGCCTGAAAGTCCCTGTAATATCCATCTTGTATTCACCATGTTCCCTGCCCCATCCCTCTCCCTTACACAGATCTCCTCATGTCTATGTTCCCCACTGTTTTGTCCTTCCCACTCCCACCCCTCTTGTCTCATCCTCCCCCTTGTTGTGCCTTGTGTGTTACCTCTCATAAGAGCCTCGACAATGTATACAAAAAAAACAACTACAACTTCGAAGTGATTCTTCACCATTGAGAGAGAGAACGATATATAGCATGAGATCCATCTAAAAAGTAACGGGACCGACTTCACAGAAATTTTATTCTAAAAAATATATTGAAATCGCAAGTTGTCCTCTTCAAAATAGTTTCCCTCCAGTCTCACACACTTGTCCATCCTCTTCTTCCACGCTTCGATGCACCCCCGGAATGCTTCTTCTGGAATCCTCCTGAGCTCCGTTGTCACGGCCCTTTTGTTGGCCTCCACATCAGGAAAACGGGTCCCCTTGATCACCCCCTTGAGCTTGGGTAATAGGAAAAATCACAAGGGGCCAAGTCTGGCGAATATAGGGGTTGCTCCAGAGTTGACACGTTCCTCTCCGCCAGAAACTGTCGGATGCTCAGGCCACTGTGAGCAGGGGCTCCATGGTGGAGCACCAAGGCGTTGTTCTCCCACAGATCCCTCCTCTTGTCTCGGACTGATCTCATGAGGTGCCGGAGGATCTCCTTGTACACATATTGATTCACTGTTTGACCCTGTGGTCGAAACTCGAAGTGGACGATGCCCTTGATGTCAAAAAACGTAATGAGCATCACCTTGACTTTCGACTTTGACATCCTTGCTTTCTTTGGTCTTGGTGATGCCGGACTTTTCCACTGACCACTCTGCCGTTTGGTCTCAGGATCGTATTCGAATATCCACGATTCATCGCCAGTAATGACTCTCGCGAGCATGTCTGGATCGTCCTCGAGGCGCTCGATAATGTCTTGACAGACATTGACTCTTTGTGCACACCTTGCGCATTTCGAGATTTTCAGTGATGATGCTCCAGACTAGACAACATGTAAAGCATGACCTGTAAAAAACATCACACAATGAGCGCAGTCAACCATCACCAATCTATATATTAATACTGAAAGACCAATTTTGTGCTCCTCCTAGCGGTCGCGTCACGTTTTTCTCGGTACTGTGACCTGGACTGAAAGAAACTTTGTACCTGTAAGAGTGCATCGCACAGTGGCAATAGTCAACTTTCAACTCTGAAGCAGAATAAACACTTTTTGTTTTACATTCGTTTACATGGCGACGTGTGATGTCAGGACGTCATGACATCATCGGTCATTCGGTGACGTCATTACGTCTGCTGTCGACAGACCGTTACCGCTGAGAGGTGTAATTCCACTCCTCGAAAATAGCATCTGCAATGTAAAACCCTCTTCTGCACATGCTGACTATCTGAGAATGTAAATTTGACACAAAAAATGTAACAAGAAACATTGTATCTTATATCTATATATTAATACTGAAGGACCAATTTTGTGCTCCTCCTCGCGGTCACGTCACGTCAGGTATTTCTTGGAACTGTGACCTGGACTGAAAGAAACTTCGTACCTGTAAGAGGGCAACGCACATAGTGGCAATAGTCAACTTTCAACTCTGAAGCAGAATAAACACTTTTCGTTGAGACGGGGGTGAGGAGTGAAGAGGCTGTGGTGGGGGATGAAGAGACGGAGGCAGGGAGTGAAAAGGGGGTGGCAAGGTAAGCAAATTTTTGGGCGATGGTAAGCAAATTGAAAGCGGGAGACGGGGGGAGGGGAAATGGGGCGGGGGCTGGGGTGAATTAGGCGTGGTTGAATGTGAGGGGGTGGACAGGGGGGTGGGGGCCCAGGGGCAAGTGGGGCGGGGAATCAAGAGACGGGGGGGGGCGGGGAGTGAAGAGGCGGGGCGGGGCCAGGGTGATTAAATTTTTGGCCGGGGGGTAAGCAAATTGAAGGCAGTGGGGGGAATGGGGGCAGGGGCGGGGGATGAGTAGGTGGGGGAAAGCACGCCCTGTCCAGTCCATGTCCCTCGATTTTGGGTGAGCTGGTGAGGGTGGTTGAATGAACGGAATCCGTCTGTGACGGGGTTTTGGCTAGTCATATATATTGCTGTTATGTTGTGAAAGACTGTGACGCAACCCGTTCATTCAAGTTGTCTTAGTGGAGCACACAGCAGGCTCAGTCCCATTACTTTATAGACAGACCTCTTATATCTCAATAGGTTATTGACAGATTATGACAAAACGTGGTTCATGAGTTGGTGGGTGACGAGAACAATCCGATTACATTTTTGTTTCAGGTCCGGATCCATATCCGGCCTGTCAGTTGGATACAAAATGTAAACTGTTCAGTAAGCCGGTGGCATGCGCTTTAGCGAGTGCAGCTCTAGTTGAATAATGCCTTAACAAGAGGAATTGTTACAATGTATCCAATCAAAACGTTTGTGATCGAGTCTTAAAGTGCTATCACGTGTATGATGTCATTCATTCGTGTTTTAACCTTTGAATCGTGTTTCAAGCGAATGTCATGTGATTGTGCTTTGGATACTTTGTTGTAATGAAGAAAGTAAAAATCCAAATTGTGATTTCACCCTTCGGAGAGGTGCCATTGATCAGATGTCGGTGTAGAATGTTACCCTCTACGTAGCTATAGCAACCTGTGGAGACAAACGAGATGTGCTTTGACTCTTTACTGAAGCAGCCATCAGGAAATATAACTGAGTGGCAAAGATGGAGGAAGGTATGTGAGTAAAATTGGCGATACACTGGCTCGGAGTCACAGTAGTCTGAAGTCGTATGGGGAGGGGAGGGAGGGGATGATTTTTCTGACATGAGGCTATTACTTACGTCCTGCACCGACGATGATTACGTACTTGAAGTATACGCTGAAGGAACACGAAAGCTTTCACTTTAAAGGGACAAATTTACATCCAAAGTTGTTCAATATTCGTGTAATTTGTCATTCCAGGCACATTCTTTTTGAGTGGAAGTGGGTTTCTTCTGTTTTTTTTTTTCAGAATTTCTGCAATTTAGGCCTGCTATGTGTCAGGGCACCTTGCATGTTGTTGTGCTTTGACAATCACAGGTCGACTGGTTATTCTTCTTCATGCTAGGTCACTTCTTAGTTCAAATCTACTCGTTGCACACAAGGTGCTGGTTAAGAGACAAGAAAGGCCTTGAATACAAGGCCTTCATAATTAATGAAACATCGCATCCAATTAACTATTTGCAGACGAGGTATTTTTATTCGACCAAACCAACTCCTCATTGCATGCAAATCTTTACATACAAGGCCAGTTCAAACAGTTTCCTCATTGCAGACAGTGCAATTGAATAGGCCGTTCCAGTGTGGGCTTGGCTGTCCTTGATGTTGTTGAATCAATGGCTCCAGGAGTAATTGCTATCTTAAAAGAAGTGGTGGAAGTACAGTGCAGGGTAACATCTTCATTCTAAGAAATGGTGGTGGTCTCACCATATTATACTAAATGTTCTTTGATCTTGTTCCACCTACCAGCACAACAGTTTGCCCTTCCCCAGTCCAAGGCCACACTATTTATTCTCCTCCTCCTCCTCCTCCTCCTGTTAAGGGTTGGCCACTTGGATCCGCCTTCTCCATTTCCCTGTCCCCCGCATCTTCCTCCTCCTCCTCCTCCTCCTCCTCCTCCTGTTAGGGGTTGGCCACTTGGATCCGCCTTCTCCATTCCCTGTCCCCCGCATCTTCCTCCTCCTCCTGTTCGTGGTTAGCCACTTCGATCCAACTTCTCTATTTCCCTGTTCCACGCATCTTCCGCTTTCTCAATCCCACGCTCTTCAAATATTTTCACGACCTCCCTCCACCTTCATCACCTTCTTCCTCTTGATCTTTTCCCCATAATTGGTTGATTTCAGGCGTCTGAACTGGTTCTTCATCATGTGTCCAAATCACCGCAACCTGATTCTCTCTCTCTCTCCATTTGTGAAACTACCTCTGTCTCTTCCTCAAGGGACAACCTACCATCTTTTAGAGACCATCTACAGTTCTCAGACACCTTGACTTTATTTTACCTCTTATGTTGCCCGTATTCTAACCAAGCCCTTTGCTTGGTTCCTATTCTTCCATGCTTGCTCATTTATTTAGCATTCCATAGTTCACCTCGTTAAGCTATTCCATGAATCTCAACCATGAGGGTGCAGAAAGAGGGTTAACATGGTGAGTGCACCTATGAGTAAGGTTGCGGATGGAACAACCGGCTTGTCTCCCATAAAAGGATGGCATCCTTTAAGATATGTTACTCTACTGCCACGTGACAGGGATCGGAGATTAGATGTACAAACCGTATTTGGGAATTGAACCCAAACATGAATTGAGAGCACGTCAAAAGCCGAGACATCCTCCGATAGCCATTGAAATAGTATTCAAATGCAAACCAACTCCGCATTGTCTTGGCAGGTCCACAAGAGCTTGCAGCGCATTCGTGAGCGGAAGCTTGCAAACTTCATACCTTGGGGTCCAGCCAGCATCCAGGTGGCCCTCTCTCGCAAGTCTCCCTACCTGCCATCTGCTCATCGTGTTAGTGGCCTCATGCTGGCTAACCACACCAGTATTTCCTCGGTGAGCCCTTTGCTTTAAACCTGTTTTTCCACGTCCAGTTACTTTTCTTGGACCAGTACTGCGGTAATATCCAAAGCAAATTATTATTTTTTTTGTATATTTTCTTACATATAAGCTGCTTGGACACCAAATTTTAACTCTGTATCTTCAGTGAGTATTGCTGAAGAAACCTTTACTGAATGATCCTGTATTGTGGTTTCACCGAGCTGTTGGGTGTATAAAATCCCAGCGTAGATGTCCGTTTATACAATGTTGCACTGAGTAGCGCAATGCCTCCTTTCACCCCGAGTCATGCATCTCATTACCAGCTGTTCGACCGGACATGTCGTCAGTACGACAAACTGCGCAAACGCGAGGCTTTCCTGGAACAGTTCCGCAAGGAGGACATGTTCAGAGAGAACCTGGAGGAGCTGGACAATTCCCGGGAAGTGGTCCAGCAGTTGATAGACGAGTATCAGGCTGCCACTCGGCCAGACTACATCTCTTGGGGTTGCCAGTAGTGAAAATCATCCGTTTTGCTTTAAAAGGCATTCTGCACAACTGCTGGCTTTTTGTCTGCACTGCTCTCCCCTACAATTTTGCCTTGATTCATATATGGTGGGAAAACGTTTCTTCATAGGTATCCCATCCGTGATGTCTTTGTTTTTTTTTGCAAGGAATTATGGGTTATGACATCCATCCTGGGTTAGTGTGCTTGATACTGAAGGCCGTCACTATTTAAATGTGTACAAATTAAAAATACAGTACTTTATGGGAAAACAAGTATTTTATTGCAAGGCAGATTAAACCTTAAGGTTGTATTAAGTGTAGTTATCGATCTATTTGTGCATTGAAGCACCATAATGATCATTTGTTTTCATTTCTCGAGAGTTTGTTTTGGCTGTTCCATGTTTTGTGATAATATCCAAGTAATTTGAATAAACAAGACAAAGTAAATTACTGCCGGTGGTTTTAATTCAGGAGTATTATTTTGAGGTGTTTACTTGCATTAACACCTCATTATATATATAAAACCTCATTATATAGCTCTGCGCTGGGCCGTGCTATGAGAGGGTGTAGGGTATCCCGGAATCATGGCGAAAGCCAATCCTTATCCCTGTGTTGTAAGAGGCGAGATTAAGATTACAGAGATAAGACATTTCCTCTAGTTCTTAACCAGGTTTGCACAGACTGCAGCAGGGATTTTGGCCCACTCCTCCATACAGATCTTCTCCAGACCTTCAGGTTTCGGGGCTGTCGCTGGGCAACACATACTTTCAGCTCCCTCCAAAGATTTTCTGTTGGGTTCAGGTCTGGAGACTGGCTTGGCCACTCCAGGACCTTGAGATGCTTCTTACGGAGCCACTCCTTAGTTGCCCTGGCTCTGTGTTTCGGGTCGTTGTCATGCTGGAAGACCCAGCCACGCCCCATCTTCAATACTCTTGAGGGAAGGAGATTGTTGGCCAAGATCTCGCGATACATGGCCCCATCCATCCTCCCTTCAATACGGTGCAGTCATCCTGTCCCCTTTGCAGAAAAGCATCCCCTAAGAATGATGTTTCCACCTCCATGCTTCATGGTTGGGATGGTGTTCTTGGGTTTGTACTCATCCTTCTTCTTCCTCCAAATACGGCGAGTGGAGTTTCAACCAAAAAGCTCTATTTTGGTCTCATCAGACCACATGACCTTCTCTATTCCTCCTCTGGATCATCCAGATGGTCATTGGCAAACTTCAGACGGGCCTGGACATGTGCTGGCTTGAGCAGAGGGACCTTGCGTGCGCTGCAGGATTTTAATCCATGACGGCGTAATGTGTTACTTATGGTTTTCTTTGATACTGTGGTCCCAGCTCTCTTCAGGTCATTGACCAGGTCCTGCCATGTAGTTCTGGGCTGATCCCTTACCTTTCTCATGTTCATTGAGGCTCCACGAGGGAGATCTTGCATGGAGCCCCAGACCTCGGGACATTGACTGTTATCTTGAACTTCTTCCATTTTCTAATAATTGCACCAAAAGTTGTTGCCTTCTCACCAAGCTGCTTGGCTATTGTCCTGTAGCCCATCCCATCCTTGTGCAAGTCTACAATTTTGTCCCTGATGTCCTGAGACAGCTCTCTGGTCTTGCCCTTTGTGGAGAGGTTGGAGTCTGATTGATTGAGTGTGGACAGCTGTCTTTTATGCAGATAACGAGTTCAAACAGGTGCAATTAATACAGGTAATGAGTGGAGAATGGGAGGGCTTCTTAAAGACAAAACTAACAGGTCTGTGAGAGCCGGAATTCTTACTGGTTGGTCGGTGATCAAATACTTTTTTCATGCAATAAAATGCAAATTAATTATTTAAAAATCATACAATGTGATTTTCAGGATATTTGTTTTAGATTCCATCTTTCACAGTTGAAGTGTACCTTTGATAAAAATTACAGACCTCGACATGCTTTGTAAGCGGGAAAACTTGCAAAATCGGCAGTGTATCAAATACTTGTTCTCCCCACTGTATATATGTATGTGTATGTATGTATGTATGTATGTATGTATGTATGTATATATGTATATATGTATATATATATATATATATATATATATATATATATATATATATATATATATATATATATATATATATATATATATATATATATACACACACACACACACATACATACATATATAATATAATTTTGTGTGAACTGCAATGATGGACCAAGTGACCTAATTTCCTAATTTGAGTTTGCATCAAATCATGCAACTGCTTACACTCATTGTAGTCCCGTGGAGACTGTAGAACCTTTATATTTCCATTCTACATCCGGAATATAAATAATTTAATGCAATTGGTTTGATTCCCAACAATTCAACTTGAACTCGACGTAAGCCAAGCTCTGCCTCTCTCCCCACTGATCAACCAGAATGCCGTTATTTCTTGACACTCTTGTGGAAATCGTAACTGCAGAGCATCAAACTACCTTTCTACCTTTCTCAGTGATTAGAAATATGGTATGAAACCACATCTTACTCTCAAAACTTTTGTCATCAATTCATGACTTTCGAAATGATGTGAAAATGTAAACGAGGCTTTCTGCGCATGCACTGTGTGTGTTTATGGACTTGGTTCGGCTCAGCGGGAACTTTTAACCTGCTACTGCTAACACGGAATCTGTAATTAAAATCGTCTTTCAGAGGCCCAGCTATGCCCTCAGAAATTGATGCAGCCAAGCAGCCACATGCTGCATACGGACAAATAAATAGTCTTTTAAACTTAATTTTCAGTGTCGAGACGATCAAGTGGCAATTTCAAATTGGTTAACTAGAATTGTTCTGTCAATGAATGCAAGTCAGATTCACGGAAATGGGGGAAATATCCTTGGAGGTATCAATTTCGTACCATTTCCTGTAAGTGCAATTAGCTTGCGACGGCCGTAGTTGGAAACACAGACACACAGATGAATGCATGCTTCTCCTTTCACCAACAGATGCAAAAATCTAGTATAATTTATCTCGTCTCGGAACCAAACAACAATATATTTATCATAGCACTCAAGCCCATATTACTCCCACTTCATCCCCTCTCCCAAACATGATTAAGAGGAAGTATCATCATTTTAAACTTACCCTGTGCATCGACAGGCCCCAGATATGACTTTCTCACCTTTCACGGGCCCACGTGGTTGGGAGTTTTTGCAGTATGGACCGCAAGATATCAACCTTTTTTGACGAGTTGATCAGGAAGTTCTCCAAATCTTTTGTTGTACAGAGGCAGGTACCTTTCACGCAGGTACGTTTCATAGTTGTTTTGGCTTCTTTAAAAGATTTGTGAGCCGTTTCATGCTGCAATCCTTATCTGGCACACATGATAGACATTTGGCTGCCACATTGGCCTTCACTACTGGGGGTTTGTGCACACGCGTGCCAAGCATTCAGGACCGGTTTACGTCATTTCCAGTCGCGTATTGATAAAAACCACACATTACGATTAATGCCTCTGAAAATCATGGAAATAAATCTTAATACGAGCTTTATCTCTCGTACTCAGGTCCTTGCGTGTATTTTCCACTTCTGAATGCGTGCTTGACCCAGACTATTATATAGCGGATCATTGGTCCTCAAGGAATGGACATCATCAAATGTGCTGCATATTCTGAGCTTGATGTAACAATCACTCGAGTCTGTGTGGTATGTCCTCCAGTTGGGTATTAAAACTTTGCAACGGCTGACCCTCGTGTTTAGACGGTTGAGGTGGACAGTGCCACGTTTGTAACGGGTGGGTTGAGTCTTCAGACCCACATTTGTCATTGTTGGTTCACACCAGTTGGTCGATGTTCTGGTGAGCTATAATTGCATTCTTAGTCTGGTGTCGTTTCCAGATGTGTACTCTTCATTTTATGTCAATTTCATGTTGGAATAATTTTCTCAAGTACAATTGCAGGCTGGTGGCTGATTGCACAATCGGTGTCTCATCCATCTTTTTCGGTCACTGTTCTGCTGCTAACTGCTTTTTTTGAAGTTGGTGATTCTAGCCAGCAGGTAAACGACGATCACTGACCTCGAAGAAGTTCATAAAGGCCCCAATTATTCCCACCCTGTTGGGGTTGGCAAGGGGAAATGTTTTGGCCTATATTTTTCACAAATTGGCTGACGAGACCTGGCATTTGACTGACTGGCAAAAAATTTTTGCTGGTGCCAGGGTGCTGGCAATAACTCACTTACTCATTGTGAGGCACTGTGGGATCGTTAATGTCCACCAACAACCTGTGCTGACAGAGGGGTCTGTTGGCTTAATGTTTTTCCAATGGACAGAACCAATGCATTGTGTTACATGTGATTACCAAGGTGAGCTTTATTTCTTGGTCAAAATCCATTGTCATGGGATGACTCAAAAACAGCCTATCATGGGATGATGAATCAAGCAACTGGTAGATTATATGAATATTAAATGAGATGTTCAAATAGGTATTCATTAAAGTTAATCAAAGCTTTTCTACCTTTGATGGAAGGATATCGATCTGAATATGCACTCAAAATCCTAATTGATTGAAACTCAAGCCAATATATCATGGCCGTTCAAAACTTTCTTACTTGGAATGGGTTATTCCTTGGTATCGTGGAGTTGCAGTTTTTTTGTTAACCTCCGCCATCAAAGATGGACGGAGGTTACCGTTTTCACCCCTGTCTGTTTGTTTGTTTGTTTGTTTGTGAACAGTATTACGGAAAAACTCCTGGATGGATTTCGACGAAACTTGGTGGGGGGATTAGGTATGGTCCAAGGATCATGCCATTAGATTTTGGACTTGGTCCAAAGTCCAATATGGCCGCTATGACGGCCATTTTGAAAAAAATATTTGAATTTTTGTTTTTGCATTTCTACATGTTTTAAGTGATTTCCAACCAAAAATAAATAAATTTGTTAGAGAAAAAAAAAAATTTGCAACTTTTTTTCAAAAAAATTTCGATTTTATTTGAAAAATATTTCAATTTTTTTTTAATTTTTTTTTCATTTCTACATGTTTTGAGTGATTTCCAACCCCCCCCAAAAAATTTGTTGGAGAAAAAAAAACAAATTTTGCACCTTTTAAAAAAATTTTTATTTTATTTTTTTTATTTTTTTGGCATTTCTACATGCGTGTCGATCTAGTTTAGTTTATTCAATCGTGGTTCAGTAGAGTCTGATCCGTTTTGACCAACAACGAATAGGATATCAGGTTCACTTAAGTGACCCAGCAGGATTGGCGGCGGAGGTTTTGCACTCTACCGAGTGCTCCCCCTCTAGTGCATTATGAGCTTACATACTGCTTGGTGCAGTGTATGCCATTGAAGACAATGCGAGTCCCTTGAAGATCGTCCCAGAAGACATGAATGAAGACATAAATAGTTCTAATGTTTCCTCACTTCTCTGAACATTCTTTTCCGAGTTCGGAGATGTTGTATTAGGAGAGGTCAGGGAACATTAGAACTGTTATTGCTTCCAAAGATTTCCGAGTTTGGAGACGTTTGGAGAAGTTAGGAAACATTAGAACTATTTATGTCTTCGTATATTTCCAAGTGTTTCAGTACAATATGAGCCTGTAGTTTTTCTGAGTTTACTGGTTCATAGTGTGATACCAGTAGGCTGATGAGTATTTTGAAGTTCTTTTGTTAAATTGTTAAACATAAGTGTTTCCGATGGTAATGGTGTGCCGGCATAATGTGAAAAATTATGCCAATTGTGTATTTTTGGTCGACTGTAATGTTTTTCCCTTTTTGGGGGTTCTGGGAGGGCCAATGCAGCAGACAATTTGTCTGGTAATGGACATTTTACACTCTGTGGGATGTATATATGATTTTAAAACTGGTCTTATCTAGTACCTCAAATGTTTGAGCTCGCCCCTTTTTGGGGGGCCCTTGTTGGGGCTTCTGGGGGGCCTTTTGCAGTAGTAGGCATGTCTGTCACATGTGGTTTTGTTGTAAGGTTGGTCATATGCATCATATGGAAGTGATACCAACTGGTACTTCCAATGTTTGATCTCGCCAATTTTAAGGACCCCTTTGGAAGGTCACCAGGCAGGGTCCTGACGCAGAGGGTGGTACCCAGCAGAGATAACTTTCTATATGTCTTTTGATACTCCATTCATGCCCCTGTGCTCAGATACTAGTACCTCGTTCGTTTGAGCTCAGGATCCCGGACTCCCGGTCTAAAATGCTTGCGATTCGGTTTTGATCCATATTGGATAATCACTCTTCCTCTTCAGCGATTGGTGACAAAATTTGAACGGGTGATCATCGCACGATTAGCGATTCGACACTTCTAACTCTTAAACTCCTTTTGTAAATTTGGCCCAACACGTCTGTGCCATGTTAGTCACGATGGCAGCACAACATCGTCAGCGATGTGATATGCTGGAGATGAGAGTTGGTTGCGCCATTACGATCCTGTTGGTAATCGACGGTCAATGGTGTGCAGCCACAAAGGATCGCCAGACTTGTCTTTGCTCCATCAGGTTTTCATTTCTTCCCCAACCGTGAAGAACACCTTCATGGAGAACATTTTCCTTCTGACGATGATGTTGATGTCGAGGCCACTGTAAAGTGCTGGTTAAATAGACAGGACGCACATTTCCATTGTGACGACATCACAAAACGACTTGAACGTTGGCAGAAGTGAGTGGACGTCTGTGGTGATTATGTTAAGAAATAAATGTTCACCTTTGTAGATTAAACATTGATGTTAGTAATTGGTGTCTGTCTTTATTTCAATCAAATATGGTGACCCGCTTTGGAGAAAAACAATAGGAGGCCTCACTTTTCAACACGCCCTCGTATGTCGTGTAAAGCGAGGTCGAGTGAACGGGATAGGAGGGGGAATGGACATATCGAGGGGTGCATGGTGGAGGATGGTCCAGAGGTCCAAACATCATTTCTGCCCAGGTAATAGATATCGTCCTTTTCTTTGGAAATAATTTGAAAGGACCTTTGGAACAATCACCCGATTATTTTGTCATCAATATATTTGTGGTGAGGAACAATTATCTGCGAAATGAGCCATCAAACTGTCCCATTGTTTTGAAACCCACAGTGCAGGGGGGGGCAAAAACCCCCCCAAACATTTGATCCGATGTTTTCACAGTTGCGATTAATGACAATAATTAATATCAATTATCTTGTGGGTTGACTTTAAAACTCGAACTACCATTGTTTGTAGAGAGTGTTCTCATTTCATTTTGGTTGCAAAGCAACTTGCTTTATCGAGCAATCATACCTGGCAAATGGTCATACCTGAATCTGCGATGTTGTGGGACATAACAAAAACAAGATCAGTGCTTGTCTTATACCATTGCAAGTGTCCACAATATGTTTTGTTTATCAGTCCAATAAACCCAAACGGTTTTGTTTTCCATACAAATGATGTAATCTTGAAATAGTTTGTGCAAACTTTCTGTGCAACGAAAACAAATTGGTGACAATTTTCTTTCAATATGGAATGATGTGGACAGCAATCTTTCATCGGAAGAATGTTGGTGTCGATTCCAAATTGTCAAATGTCAACCACAAAGTGTGGACTGGCCTCAGTTGACCAGTGAGGTTCCCCTCTCCACGAAGGTAATTTAGGGTGAGCCAGCTGTATTATTAACCATGTCCACCTCAACTCGTAACAAAAAGACCAACATGTTGCTCGTGAATGGCGTTTCCACTCGAGTGCAAAAAGCAACAATACAGTCATTACAATTTTCCCTTCCAAGTACATCATGAACCTGACCGAACCCCATCCTCGAACTTGCATGTTACTGTGGTTCATCGTATCTGCTCTCTCCACCCTC
>BROF01006440.1:0-10382 GCA_024346535.1 Eptatretus burgeri
AGAGAGAGAGAGAGAACGAGAACGAGAACGAGAACGAGAACGAGAACGAGAACGAGAACGAGAACGAACAGAGCCAAAGCACAGTTCTTGTGGATTGCAGTGACAATTTTGCCAAAGTGTCCAATTTTACTCAATCCTTATCAAAAAGAAGAAAAAAAAAGAGACAGAAGGCAAATGTTTATCAAAAACAGACTTGGGTGATAGCCAAGTTCAGGTTCGTTCCTGGAACAAATACTTGCAACGTTTTCTTTGAAACTTCACCCACGATTTTGATGAAACTTCACCACAGTGTTCATCACTGTGTATGTACCAAAGTTTGCTCAAAGCATCAGAAAAAGTGGGGACTAAGGTGTTCTATGGGGGTTACCCATAAAATATGTATTTGCTTTCTTCTTGGAAACTACACACACAATTCCGATGAAACTTGACCACAACCTTCGTCACCCATGACGTACCAAAGTATGTTCATGACATGAAAAAAATCGGGCTCTAAGTGGGTTTGGGAGGGTTTCCCCGCAAAATATGTATTTGCTTTCTTCTCCGAAACCACACACATAATTTCGATGAAACTTGATCACCACCTTCGTCACCCGTGATATAGTAAAGGTTGTTCACGACTTTAAAAAAAATGTAATAGGCTCTAAGGAGTTCCATGGGTAGGTGGGGGGGTGCCCCCCAAAATATGTATTTGCTTTCTTCTCCGAAACTACACACACAATTTCGATGAAACTTGATCACCACCTTCGTCACCCATGATATAGTAAAGGTTGTTCACGACTTTAAAAAAAAATGTAATAGGCTCTAAGGAGTTCTATGGGTAGGTGGGGGGGGTGCCCCCCAAAATATGTATTTGCTTTCTTCTCCGAAACTACACACACAATTTCGATGAAACTTGACCACAACCTTTATCACCCATGATGTACTAAGGTTTGTTCACGGCATTAAAAAAAAATCCATGGGTATTTACTTTCTTCTCCATGATATATTTTGTTGGTCATCCGTGCCAACCAGAGGTTCCCTCGTTATCTTATCCAGCCACTGCCAGGTGAGCGCCCAGGGGTATTTATTGCCCCTATGTTTGTTCTCCTATGACGCCACCAGGCTTTGGAGGAAAGTGAGAGATTTGCGGGGTTTTGCTTTATGTTGGACTTTGGCTTGTCAAAGGACTGAAGCAAACTTGCTGTGAGCTATTTGGAGGGACTTTAGCTTCCCATAACTTGAGTTTCCTTTAGATGGAGAATGCAAGTTACATTTTAACGATTGTCTTGCCACACATTAGTGCGCTCAGGGTCTGGATGTCGAATCGGAGTGTTGGAGGTGTGATGGAAGGGATGAACGGGTGAAGCAGAGAAAGCAGTGTTTTGAGGAAGGACTTCCACGAACAGTTGATGTCACAAGCAGATGAGATTATGGATCAGTTTGAAGTAAGATTTCAGACAAGACTAATCTGCCTTGCTGAACTGCCACACATATTGGCTTCTGAAGACTGCCAAGTCGACAAACGCTTTCACAAGGGCATGCTCAGATGTGCCAAGAGCAGCACAAGACAAACAGACATAGGCATGAAGGGATGTTTAACATGACTAAACCAAACTAAGAATCACTGTTATTTGGAGAGATTCGGGAAGGAAAAGAGACAAACTGAGTAAAGGCAGCCATATCGCAGATGCATTGACTGCAATATAATACAATGTATTTTCGCATTGATTCCCAGATATGGTGTCATGGTGGTGGTCACAGTTTCCACAGATTAGAAAGGGAGCCAGGGCAGCTTTAAATTGTTGTTATTTTGTCTCACAATTAATCGGAGATCGTTAGTTTAATGGAATTTCCAAGTTTCTCAAGACATCATTCCTGAATTCCAATATTATCTCGCATTTGCTGGTAGGTGAATGAACTATGCGAGTGAACAAGTTTACTGGATACTATAAGTTATATTGGGCATATTTCTACCACTTGGTTTGAATCATGAGATTGAACACCATCTTTTGAAAGTTACATTTATTGTGCAAAAAATAATTATTTTATTATTTTTTAGCTGATTTTGAATCACATATTAACAAGTAATCATGATTAAATTTACATTATAAAGTGAGCATTTTAAATATCTAATCGTGCTTTAATAAAAATAAAGTGTCATCACCCAATGTTGAGGGCGATCCTGTGTAGCCTGTGGCTGCATCATTTTCTGGGGGCACAGCTGTGCTGCTGATGTCGTGCCCTCCATTACCAATACAATGGTGCTCATTTTGTCACCCTCAAAAGGATGACAGGCTGAGTCAACCCCACTTGGTATTAATTCAACAGCCGACAGGGAATTTAACTCGAGACCCTAAGATCTTAAGCCAGCCACCTAAACCATAAAGCCAACACCAGGCTTGATGTTAAGATGCATGTATTTGATGTTGTCAGTGGTAACATGAGCTTTTCTCCAGCTTATGGAGACGGTGCATTGACACAGTGGGAAATGGACACCCAACAACAATGGAATGCACAAGGACATACCAACTGATAAGCGTAGTGAATCAGCAGAGGTGCTTATTGCCACAAAACTAACATTTGCTTCTTTCATAATCACTGATCAAACAAGTTTTATTTTAAAATGAATTAAATAATTATTATAAAGCAGATAATGTCTCATAATTTGTAAAGTGAATTACTGGAATATCAAAAACCCATAACCCATAAATTTTGAGAACTTTTTTCTCCTGATGTTGGACAAAACAATTCCTTGAACATGAAACACAATCACAATTTAATTGCAGTTTTCCCTTGTATTGTATGCATAACACAAAATTTGTTTTCCCTGACCGGTGCTGGCAATCACCTGCAGTTCAGTATCTGGGTACTAAAGTACGGCTAAACAAAATCAATGCACTTAAGATTTGGGTCATGCACAGCATTCCACATGATCATATTCTGGTAGGGCCGGAGTCGATGTATGAGGAGCATCTCCCGATAATAGCAAGGATGGAAGGAACTTGAATGTTTCCTTGGCGCACGCAAGCCCGCACTGTGGATTCCTCGATGATGCTCTGGCTTCAAACCTTGTTTCTCCAGACATTGTGCAAGAAAAACATCATCGATCGGTAAAATTGGCAGAAGGGGCACTGCATAATGTATCTGCATTGCTGTCCAGTATGACATGAGGATGCCACCACCAGCTGCATATGGAGGGTACTTGTCAGATTCTTGTATTTGCTTTGGAATGTAATACCTGGGAGTCAAAGAAAAAAAAAATAAAGGAAGAAGAACATTTTGCTTTCATGTACATGTAAGCTGTTAATCTCTTCATGAATAAAACTGAAAGTTAGGAAATGCATTATGGCTGTCAAAATGTGCTCCAGCATCACAAAACAATAAAGAAGTGGAGACGTATAATAAGACATTTGGAGAGTCCAGCCTGCTCTTCATCCATATACCCCATTAACTTAATCTCTCAGTAATTATGCATTTGTCTTCCATGATATTATTCCCATTCCTGTCATTCCCTTAATCCAACAACATTTACAGATCGTGGACAAAAAAATTCGAAACACCAGGGTACACGGGGCCATACAACGTATGTGAAAAGTATCCCACACATACGTGACCGGTGCATGAAATATGCATATCTCTCTACCCTGGCCTAATGTTGCAACACAGATTTGGTAGCATTCTGACTGGTGGGTCGAGAGAAGAAGATTTTGGAAGGAATTTGCACGACCGCCATTTTGACACACTTCCAGTCACGTGATCGGCATGGCCTCTGCAATTTAATATCCCTACCCTGGCCTAATGTTGTAACCCAAATTTGGTAGCATTCTGACTGATGCGTCTGGAGAAGAAGATTTTTGAAGAAATTTACTAAATTTGCCATTTTGACCTACTTTGACCTACCGACTGTTCCCTGTCAATCCTTGCACCCATTTGCATTGATGCTGCATGTTGATTATTTCCGTCTATGAAATTTACCAGGGAAATAGTAAACAGTGCACACACACACACACACACACACACACACACACACACACACACACACACACACACACACACACACACACACACACACACACTAACTGAGATGGATACTTTGAGACCTGGTAAGTCTCAGTTGTGTCTCCTGAAACCCACCCACGTGTGGAGATTGCAGCCAAAAACATCAGCTTGCACGCAAGCGCACATATCCATGCACACACAAAGGTGGATACTTTGAGACCTGGGAGGGCTCTGTTCTACCTTTTGAAACTCACATATGGAGATTACCAACCAACAACCAACGACACATACTCACTTTCTCGTTCTCTATTCCTAAAGCTTAACAGATTGCTCACAGTGTACTTCAATGAAACATGGACATTATTTACATTTCGTAAGTTGGCATGGTGGTGGCTGTGAGCGTGTGTTGTGGTGATGCAATGCAAATTGCAACAGGTAGTTTCTTTTTCCGGAGCATAAGCTCGACCTCACCTCATCAGATAATCACATTTCGAGACTGGAAGGGCACTCGGTAGAGCGCATACCTCCACCACGCAATGCCTGATCCATGAGAACATATCTGGCCCAATACATTTTTGAGATATCGTGCTCCACATCCTTTTTGACCCTATCTCTCAATGGTGAAGAATCACTGAAAAAATTATGAGATTCAGATTCGGATCGTCACCAAAATGTAATCAGTTCGTCCTTGTCACACACCCAACATGTCCATCAGTTTCATCCAAATCCGTCCACAACTTTTTGAGCCATCGTGCTATATATATATCGTTTTTAGCCCTATCTCTCAATGGTGAAGAATCACTGAGAAACGTTCCAGTAGCCGGATCCAGATCCGGATCTTCACCAAAATCGAACGCGTTCGTCCTTGTCAAACACCGAACCTGTCCACAAATTTTCATCCGGATTCGTCGACAACTTTTTGAGATATCCTGCACACAAACAGACAGACAGAAATGGGTGAAAACATAACCTCCTCCACCTTTGGTGGTGGAGGTAAATAATCCTCATTGTTTAGTCTGGTCTATATGCGGGCGGTTTGAAATGTATGTACTTTCTTCAGCGTGTTCCTATTCTGCGAGAATGCTACTTGCTGCCATTGGACTGGCTGAGCTGAAGAGCATTTGGGCACAATTCAGTGCCAGCAGAGGTGGAAGGAGGGAGCTTGTGTTTTCACCCCTTTCTGTCTGTCTGTCTGTCTGTCTGTCTGTCTGTCTGTGTGTGTCTGTGTCTGTGTGTGTGTGCAGGATCCATTACACGTCCATGACAGGGACTTGTTTAAGGCACAACATTATTTTATCAGACATGCCGATATGTTTCACGCACAACGATGCCGATTGTCACAGTTGTCATGTGACTGGCTCACACTAATTTGTCGCTTTCCAGGTTCAGCTTCTCAGTGAGACAGACACGGACTTGGTTTGGCACTTGGTATCAGTTGAGATGAACTTTGAAGGGTTTTCACATCAAATCTTATTCCTTAATTAGAGTAGACACATGTGTTAGGTGCTGTGCCTAATTGGAATGCACATGAAAATCTGGATCAAACACACATACGTAGCTGGTGTGCTCACGTATCCTCATGTGTGTATTTTCAGGTTTGGTTACCCTGTGTCTGTTTCCTATCCAATTTGTGACCGCACAATAAAGACCAAACCCTGCAGATCAATCCGTGTCTCCCTGTTATTATGGAGCAATGACATATACAGTATATGCAGGTATATATCAACATCTATCAGATTAACAAGCATTGATATTACACATGGAACAATCCTTTTTAACAAATAACTCTTTTTCAAGTTTCACGGTCAAATGTCACTAATGTTTAAACTCCATTTGAATGCATTTTTCCTGCATAGACATGAATATAATTGAACAACACAACAGTGACTTTTATGTGACACAAGAGCACACTCACTTGCTGGATTTCAATCGGATGGGGCCCACATTTTGAATAATCATGCCCGCGTAGAGGTGCTGCTTCGCTGACTGTGATTGATGCCGATGAAGTAGGAACGCCATGGCGTTTTCCGTATTAACATAGACATCGTCGTCAACATTGAAGATGAACTTGACATTGGAGCAATCGGTTTTGAGCCAGTCCAGAAAGAGCACCTGCTTGACTGTCAGGTTAAAAAATGTATCGATGAAATTCCACTGGATTATATCCCCATGCTGGAGGCTCTCCTTCTGAAGCAATGAATTCAACAATGATCCTTCAGAAGGCTCCGGGTTCACACCTAACAAAAAGAGACGTTTCACGAAAAATCCCTGTTGAAGAAAAGAGAAAGTATTTGTAAGATATTTCAGCACTTAAAGATAGGATTCGACTACATATGGTGTTGTGCAACTTCTGATATTTAGCAAATAAACTTCCCTTTGTTGTCAACAAGAAGAGCAACAAATTTATGGTGTAAACAATTTTTTATTTTTTATTTTGTGGGGAGTAATGGGGAACAGGGGAGGATACATGGGTGGACAAGTTGGATGCAGAAGGAAACTCTCAGGAGGGAAAACTGGAAATTTGGAAAGAGGAGGAATTGGGTGTGCGGGGTTCATGAGGGGAGAGTATATCATGGTTTTGGATTGGGGACGATTTGAGACGGTGAGGAAAAGCTGTCTTGAAGACCTGGAGGGAATAATGAGACTGAAGGGAATGTGGAGGTTTGTGCCACAGGTGGGGGGGAAAGAGGACCAAATTGAGTGGAGGTGAGCAGTGATTCTGGATTTAGGTCGTTTCATAAGGAAGGGGTTGAGGGTGAACCGTGTGTGTCCTGCATAAACCATGGGGGAACAATGCACAGAAGGAGCAGAAGGTGCGAGACCATAGAGGAGGTGGTAGAAGACAGAGAGACCACCGACCTGCCTGCGATAGCGAAGGTGATATGCACATATAATCGGCTTCATTGCGGGAAATTCCAATAATCCTGAAAGGCTTTGGTTTCCACGGCATCAAGCTGAGCAAGATGTGAGACAGGGGAGCCAGCCCGAAGGGGATAGCAGCACTCCATCAAGCTGTGGATGAAGGCCATGTTTGTGGATAGGAGTTCAGGTGAGACGAGGAAGGACTTTGTACGACGGATGATGCCCAGTCGTGGCTAGCTTTTAAGGCCAACTTTGAAATTTGGTTTGCACAAGAAAGATGATGACTGATTGTGAGACCCAGGAGTTTCAATGACTGAACTTCCTCAAGAGGATTGTTGAGAAACGTGGGGTAGGAGGGTGTGGGATGGGCTTATGGTTGCTCGATGGTCCTTTTGGATGGAGAGAGTGTAATATTTGTCAGGATTGAAAGACTTATTCCAAGTGACTAAGGAAGAAATGTTTACATCTGAATAAGGAAGAAACAATGTGTTTTTGTTGTTATTTTTTTGTAGAAATTGTTGAGGCTCATATGAGAGCAAACGCACAATGCACAGCAAGGGGGGGGGCATGAGATATGAGGGGCGGGAGAGGGAAGGACAAAACAGTGGGGAACAGAGACATTAGGAGACCTGTGGAAGGGAGAGGGATGGGACGGGGAATACAAGATGGACATTACAGGGACTTTCAGGAAGGAAAGCAGGGAATTTGAAGGAGGTGGGTTTGGGGTGCATTAATGGGGTTAGAAAAGATCGAGGTTTTGTATGGGGGAAGATAACAGGTGGTGGTGAACTGCTGTTTTGAAGGCCTGGAGGGAAGAATGGAATTGAATAGAGTGAAGGAGTTTATTCCAAAGGTGGGAACAAAAGAGGAATGAAAGAGTGAAGATGAGCAGTGATTCGTGATTTTGGTAGTTGTACCAGAAGGGGGTTGTTGGCGGACCTTGAGCGCCCTGTGGAAATGTGGTGGGGACAAATCGCAGAGAGAGCAGGGGGGCAGGCTGGAGAGGAGTCGTTAGAAGACAGAAAGACCACCAACCAGCCTGCAGTGAGAGAGTGAGAGGCCCAAAGACTCAGCCTCATCGCGGGAGATGCCAATGATGTGAAATGCCTTGATTTTCACTTCGTGAAGCTGAGAAAGGTGAGAGGCAGGAGCACCAGCCCAGAGGGGAGACCAGTACTCCATCAGGCTGTGTATTTTAGCGTTGTATGTGGTCAGGAGCTCAGGTGGACCGAGGAAGGATTTGAACGATGGCGACCAGTCGGCGAACTGCTTTGGAGGCCAAGTTCGAAATGTGGCTTTCCCAAGAAAGATCATGACAGATAATTATGAGACCCAGAAGCTTGAATGAAAGGACTTCTTCCAGCGGGTTGTTGAGAAAGTAGATGGGGGTGGGGGGTGGTGGTTCCAAATGGTCCTTTCAGAGGGACAAAATGAGAGTGTGAGATATTTCTGGATTGAAAGGCGTGTTAAACGTGTTGGATTTTTTCCAGATCTGCAGAGAGCGAAAAAGCTGCTGCTTGCTGGTCTAAGGGATGACAGATGGTACGGCAGAGGGTGGAATCATCAGCAAAGAGATGAAGAGGATTTTCCAGAGAGTCAGAGAGATCATTGATGAAAACCAGAAAAAGAACAGGGCCCAGAACGCTACCTTGAGGAACTCCAGCCTGGACAGGAAGAGGGGATGAAAGAACTCCATTTAGGGCCACACGTTGGCTATGACAGAAGAGGAAGTCTGCCAGCCTTGAGTGGAGATGGCCTTGGATACCAAAGGAAGAGGGTTGAGTGCAATGTGACCACTTCAGAAATTTAATTGCTGCTTGGAGACCCTGCCAATCGGCCTGAGTAAAATGCCAGACTCAACAGCACTGAGGTGGTTCTCTGATAACAGCCAGAGAGATGTCCACTTTTTGCGAGCACGTGGTCAGAATAACCGATTGGAGCGGAGGAAGAACAGCAGATATTTTCAGGGAATTTATCAAAATCAGATCCAGAAGAGATGGAGTACCATTGGTTGAGATCCGGGTCAGGAAGTTGACCGATTGAGTCAGTCCCAATGAGTCACAGAAAGCATTTGCTGAAGTGCCATGACAGGTGAGAGAGGTACCCACACCTAGCCAACTGGCATGATGACAAGTAAAGTCACCACATATGAGGAAGAGAGAGTTCGGATGAGAGGATAGAAGTTGGTCCATGTTTTCGGATAGTGAGGTGTAGATGGAGTCATCACTGTTTGGTGGATGGTACAGTGCAGATATAAACATGAGGTGGCAGTGGAGGGAAGCCGTAGCAAGAGGTATTCCTGGGGGTGTGGCGGAGTGAGGGCAGTGCATGGAGAGTGAGGAATGGAGTCTGATGAAGAGAGTAACCCCTCCACCAGGACGAGGCTCAGGTCTATCATACCGGAGGAGGGAGTAACCAGGAACAGATATTCGGGAGTCAGAGATGTCTTGATGGTGGAAAATTTCTGTTAGGCAGATTAAGTGTGGTTTGTCAGTGGCAACCTGTATGGAAAGATCTGTAAGGTTTGAGCGAAGGCTCCGGATACTTGAGGTCCACACTGTTAACGAAGAGGGAGGGGAGGAAGCTTTGGGTGTCGGGGATGGGAGGGCAGGGGGCGGGGGGTAGGACAATGGAGGAAGGGGGGGAGAGTTTAGGAGAGTTATTGAAAGAGTGGGGGATTGCAGAAGAGCTAGGGGAGGGGGGCGGATGAGGAGGAGAAAAGGCTCTGTGGTGCTGGGTTGAGGTACAGTGAGGAGTAATAAGAGAGGGGGAAGAATGCAATTGAGGATTTGAGGAGGTAGAGTAATGAGATGGAGGTGAAGGCAGGGGAAGGAGGCAGCTTTGTGGATGAGATGGGAGGCAACTTTGAGAAGAGTGAGTGAGGAGGGTGAATGGTGGGAGAAGGGTGAGTAAAGGGGGTGAATGGTGGGAGAAGGGTGAGTGAGGGGGTGATTGGTGGGAGAAGAGTAAGTGAGGAGGGTGAATGGTGGGAGAAGGGTGAGTAAGGGGGGTGAATGGTGGGAGAAGAGTGAGTGAGGAGAGTTGAGGGAGAAAGGTGAAGGGGGAGTTTTTGAGAAAGGTGAGTGGGAGGCTTGGAGGGAGAAGAGTGGGATGGTTGCTATGAGAGGGAAGGGCGAGAGGGGTGAGTTGGCACTGAAGTTAGAAAAAAAAAATTGGTTGATGGAAAGTGAACATTCATAGCAAACTGGGGTGTTAAAATTTTTAGGTCAGAAATGCGATTGAAGGCATTTATTGATGGATGTAATGAAGGCGAATTTAGAGAATGGAGAGAAGAAACGCTCCAATAGTTGGATTTTTTAGGCAAGGTATGAAGGAAAGGTCGAAATGAGAGCAGAATATTTAACTCGTAGAAGAGTCGTGAATTATGATACAGTAAAGAGTACCACTCGTGCGAAAGAGGAAGACGAAGCATTATAAGAGATCGTTTTTATTACAGCGCGTGTGCTGTATACAATTGCACCGAGTTTGAAATGTCTACGGTGTCTTCGACGTCTCCGGTGTCCCCTGTCCCCCCCCCCCCC
>BROF01006441.1:0-10105 GCA_024346535.1 Eptatretus burgeri
TGCCGCGATTCGAGTTACGTGGCCGTCAGCACGCCGGCGGGCGCGAATCCGCAACAATATATATGAAGGGTGAATATACTGATTCTGGCTCACTTTTCCCCATGTAAATGAATGGGGGATTTTCAGCGATTCATTTTTTTTTTCTCTAAAAATGAACCCCCTTTTTATCCCAAGGTATATTTATTTGTCTCCCCTTTTAACCTCGGGAAACTTTTTTTAATTAAATAAACATGTGTGTGGGGCAGGGGTTGGGGCAGGGGTTTGTGTGGGCAGGGGTTTGTGTGGGCAGGGGTTTGTGTGGGGAGGGGTTTGTGTGGGCAGGGAGTCGTTGTCGTTGGGACATGGGGTCGTTGGGTCGGGTTTATGTGGATGACGTTTGATGTGGATGGGTGAATTGATGGGTGGATGGGTGGATGGGTGGATGGGTGAATGTGTGGGTGGAGCTTGCATGGATGGGTGGATAATTTTTTTAAGTAACCAATGCATATTTTTTGCTCACTCATTGAACCTATAAAGATTTGTTCATTCTCAAATTCCTTCAAAAGTTTAATTTTCTTTGCACAATAATCCCCATATAAAATATTTAAAAATAAAACATTTGAATCTTTATATTTTTTAAGATACCTATTTTCCTTATTAAACTTTCTCTTATCATCTATTGTTTCTGATTCGCAATTTAAACAGAAAGAAGAATATTTATAAATAATAAGGGCTTATCTATCACAAAACTTGCAGGGAGTTAGTTTATTCTCCATATTTAAGGGTCAAATTTTTAGTTAAAATAGTTTTGTTTAACACTAAATAAAGATGTTTTCAGACACATTACAACGATTCCAAGAGATTTCAAGTGAAAAGACGGAATATGTAAAAGAAGTCAAACTAGGAAAAGGAAAACATTCTCACTTTTGGATAGATGTTATTTCTAATTATTCATCTGATATTGAGTTTGAAGGAAGAGCATATGTTTTTAAAACTAGTGTGAAAGTTGTTTTTTCTAGAGTATCACCACTTGCTATTGAGATTATTGAAAAACTTAATCTAGAGTCTGATTCAAAGATTGATAAGACTTGATCAGAATGGTG
Source organism: Eptatretus burgeri (assembly GCA_024346535.1). NCBI lineage: Eukaryota > Metazoa > Chordata > Myxini > Myxiniformes > Myxinidae > Eptatretus > Eptatretus burgeri. The sequence goes on from BROF01006441.1 coordinate 1,083, forward strand.
TATTTTTAAATAATTTTCAGACTGATAAGGATATTCATAAGAAGGGTGTAAGAGGAATAATGACATTTAGGTCAATTATAAATAGGGATGATTATAATAAAATAAGCTTTAATTTAATAGAAATTGAGGAAGTTAAACGTAAATTGATTCATATTATGGGTGAATTAAGCATTTAGTTTTAAGTAAAAAAATTACTAATAAATGGACTCTCTTAAAATGTCTATCAAACAACTTGAAGCTGAACAAGAAAATGTTCCAGATAAACCAAATCTAGATAAGTTTGAAAGTGATTTTGAAACAATCTTTTATTATCTTGAAATAATAACTGAAAATATAAACTATGATGAGTATACTAGTTTTAGAGAGTCTATTGTTAAAATAATGATGTCGTTTATAGAGGCCTTTTTAAAGCCAAAATCTAGTGAAAAAATAAAGGAATCATTACCAATTTTAAAGGAATGTCTTGCTCTAATGAAGCATCCTTCAGCTAAAAGAGAGCGTAAATTGCTTAATAATTGTTGTTTTTTAATGGGAAAAAAAACATTTAGTTTAAGCATAAATTTATAGTAAAATTATTGGTTAATAAATGGGTTCTAAAATTCATACACTAGTCAAGAGAAAACAACTAAGACATTGTAAAATCTGTAATAAAACATTAAGTAGTATTTTTAATCTGAAGAAGCATATGCGACGAGGACATGATAGAAAATGTATTACCTGCGATATGGTGTTTAATAGTGTTGGGTTTGTTGGAACAGGGGTTTGTTGGGACAGGGGTTTGTGTGGGTGGAGTCAAAAAAAAATTTCAATGCATCTTTGTCTTTTGTAATTCTTGTGAAAAAAATGAACCTAAAATCTCTTCCCCTTCTAAATCATATATCTGATAAGTCCAAGGAACCGTATCTATTACATCAACGATTTTAAAAAGTTCGTTCGTCCATCGTTTAATATAACCTTTTTCAAAATGAGATTTCCACCTATATATTCTTACGATATCACCAACTTTGAACTTAGGTTTTCTGACATGAAATCTTTTTTTCATATTTTAAATTTGTAAATGTTCCTGATGGTTTCATATTCGTTGACGTGTGAATCGTGTCATTATATTATCCACAATATTCTGAATAAAAGATGACCATTGTTGTGAACAGAGTTGTGCAAATTTTTTTATATAGTCTCTCTTTTATGGTACGATTAAAACATTCCACAACAACGGCCTTTCCTTCATTAAAGGTACTGAAAATGTAATACTGTAATTTTTTGGAAAATTCATAAATGCCTTGTTATAAAACTCTCGACCCTCATCAGTCCACAATTTTTTAGGTTTTCTCTTACTTTTATTAAATATCTGTTGAAAGGTTAACATAAGAGTATTACCTGTTTTGTTTTTTAAAGGGACAACCCATGCGTATATACTCCTCAAATCAATAACGGTTAAAGCATATTTGTACCCCTTATCATTATTGAGTTCAATCAAATCAGCAGACCAGATATAATCAACTTCCTTGGAATAAACCTTCCTTCTCTGAAACTTTGTGAATATTGGTTTATGTAATTCATCAGCTAATTGCTCTTCAATCTTAATGACATCATTAGAGCCTATAAGTTTTTTGAATTTCCAAGTCCAAGTTTCAATTTAGCACTGATCATCTTCTTCACGATGAACCGATCAACTTTTTCTCTCAAGGTTGCATTTTGTATCAGAGACAAATTATACAACATTTCTCTATCGGCTTCATGCTTTTCTTCCAAAGTTGTGGTTTTCCCATAATCAATATCGTGTCTCATGCATACTTCATCAACTCGATTGATGGGCTCACTCCAGGATTTAGGATTGTCTACCTCATCTAATCTTCTATCCAAGTTTGTGCCTGGACCACAGAAAGAATACTCTGGTAGATGCAATTACCCTGGTATTCCAGTAGTTGTAAATTTACTTCCTGATAAAAACTTCCAACATGCACATTTGAATCTTAATTTTTAAAACATAAAGAATCCTTAGAAATGCCTTCACTCTCTCCTCGACTTATTTAAGAAAAAAAAAGAAAAACTTGAATTAAAATCAATATCTTGCCGATGACAATAGTCTTATCGAAAGTATTGCAATTAGACTTGTTAATTCTTTGTTTTCCTCCTCGGTGGGTTGAGTTATTTTCGGTAATACCCCCAATCTTTTTTTCATCTCACTGGTTTCCATATTTATTGAGTCTCGCTCTTTCCTCCCTCTCCTCCTTCTCCTCCTCTCTCCTCCTTCTCTCTCTCCTCTCTTTCCTCCCTCTCTTTCTTCTCCCTCTCTTCAACTCCTTCCTCGTCCCTTACTACCCTTGAATCACTTACACCCCACAGAATATCACACATGTATTCATCAGGATTCCTTCTTATTCCTGTATCCAAAATATTTTTTTTTACAACAGGAAACCAATAAAATTTCGTTTGCATTTCGAAAAGAGCCTTACGTTTTCTTAACTTGATAATTTTTTCATTATTTAACATTCTAATTAAATCTAAAGTTGTTGGTTTATCAACATCAGCATCATGCCAATCTTTTATTGAAAATACCTCATTCGTATGTTGTAGAACATATTTATTAAAATATCGAATACCCTTTTCTTGAAGGTATGTTTGGACACAGAAATAATTTTCTTGAAGCCTTCTTGCCGTCATTTATGTATAAGAAATCTATGTTAGAATAATATTACGACACGAAACACCTCCCCATCTTCCCAGAGTTAAATCATTTTGTATTTCCTTACTTATTATATATAATCCTGTTTTTTCTGTTTTCATGATATAAACTAGGGCAAAACCATTATTATATTTACCCTTATTAAATTTTTATATTTGTTAACTAATCGTGCTTCCACAAAACTCATTCTCTATACCAAGTGGATAATATTTACTTCCGAGACTGATTTAATTGTTCCAGGTCTTCAAGGTCAATTTCAAAATGACCAATTATACCCCAAATCATTCATACCATACCCCAATTGTTCTATTCCCAAACAAACGATACGCCCTTGTTTTATAAAAATTTATTTTAATTTGAACTGTGAATTCTGTATGACCTGGAGATAAAATCAACACTTCTGTATCTTTGGAATACACGGCCATTTTATTTAAGAATATATATTGTGATAAATCACTTAATCTCACCAAGTCATTCGCGTCAGTCGGGGTTGGATAATTTTTTAATTTATAACCATTTTTAATGTTAATATTTTTGGTTATATTATATTAATGTCGTTCAGCCTGTGCCTTTGTGTAATAATTTGATAAATCAATACATCAAAGATAGAACCATCTTTACCAACATAAGTCATTTATATTAGATTAAAAATAATGTCATAAAAAAATTTATTTTCATTAGGTTGAAATAAAACATATAGACATAATTGACCACAACACTTGGAATTTAATTCTTGGACTTTGACTTCAACAGGTGGTGGAAGACCAAAACTAAAAAAATAATATTTGTATTGATATTAAAAATACAAACCCAATGAGAACCGTTCCCATTATTATCTTCCAAATTCATAATAATATTCTTTGTATGTTGAGGCACGTTTGTTAATTCATCTCTCATACACATAACCACATAATGAATTTTTAATTTATTACATTATTTGACAACTTGTAAATTTGATGTTGTATTCTTTCCAAATTCTTTAAACCACTCATCAATGCTCATTTGTTTATTATAAAGATATAATCCATTACCTCTTTTCGTTAATTTTACACCTGCTTGTGCGAGAGAAGAAAGCATATCCCCAACTAACATCGTTTTATCAGGCAGACCTTCAAGTTTTTCAGAAAAATCTACAATTACACCACTTCCACTAATTTGTTTCTCCAACACTTGTTATGTCTTTCCAATTCTTTTTGAGCCCGGAGTTGAGCCTTCCTTTCGTTGGCAGTTTTCACCGCTGTTGAAATAACACCCGTCAATGCTCCAACTGTACTTAAACCAGAAAATAAAGGAATTTGAAAAGGGAGAAGTCCTCCACTCGTCTCTCTTATTGAATATTTTTTCAACATTGGTTTTGTCATTTTAATTTTTAGTGAGCCAGTATCATTCAAGATTTTAACCTGTTCGCTTGTGAGCAAAACATCAATTCTTACTGCTCCTTTTCTCTGAATTGTATTTACATTAATCGTACAAGGCTTTTGATTTTGAACACAAGATGATAGTTTATGAAGATTGATTTGATTAACATATACCCCAGATGGTACTTTGCCACTCATTTATTTCACAAAAAATTACGTGAAACTAATCATAACACCATTATCTGTATTAATCTGTAACTCTGTTTCTTCCAAAAGCAAATAATATGCATCAACTTCTTCACTCTCTCCTCTTTCAATGTGTAGGGAAGTATCCACTCGATTAGACTTCATAGTTTCCTTTTGAGCACTCAGGTCAAAGGCATAGATTGTATACAAACTTTTAAATGCTGTCGTATCCAAAATAGGTTCTTTATTTCCATTACTTTCACACACCTTTTGGTAAGACTTGTATGCTTCGGCATAATCATTTTTTTCCCAATTAATTTCCAATCTATCTCATGGATAAAATGTTTCATCTGGAGAAACACGAAGTTGTTTCACCTTAGCATTATCACTCAATCCATTATTCTTATCAGTAGCAGAATCGCCATCTGTTTTTTTTTTTTAAATGATCCACAGATGTCATGCCTTTCCTTCCAGAACACCCAAATTGCACGTGTAAGTGGTTTGGTTTCGTTTAACGTGTTGACATCTTCTTTTGAGGTCTGATACACTGAGTGGTTTCTTTGAGTTAAGTCTTCTGTGCAACATCTCTTCTGTTTTAAGATTAGGAGTATATTCACTAATATACCAACTCATTTCATCAATTACAAATTTATTCTGATCACCAATAGCATGAGCAACACCAAAAAGTAATCTATTTTCATTATCATTCCTTTGGAGTTGAAATCTAATTTTAAGACCATGCAGAACTTTATCATGATCACAAAATCTAAATATACATTTAAGAGGAACTGCCACAGTAAAACTATTAACTGCTTTTGTATCATCAGTATACGTTCCTTTCCTTTGAGTATATCCAGGGTCTGTGGTTGTTCCCGTTGACATATCAGGAATAAAACCTTCGACAGCCCCCTTTCCCATTCTATCACTGATTGTATATAGTGTAAATTTCATCATTTCAGATACAGCAGACACATAATCAACCGCTTCAACTTCTTGTGTTCCAATGTACAAACGAACACTATCAAACATTTTCCAGAAGAAATCATTTACGAGTGTGGCGTTTCTGTTATTCCCAGCCTTAGTGAATGCAAATTTACACAACCAGAAACTTTCGGATAGATTCAAATAAGTTTGTTGATTATTTATTTGAAAACTTTTTGTACCATTTGCGTTCCAGTCTGTTCCAGTGATTGCATTTACCTTGAAGTAATCTTCTTTTTAGTGGAGTTTGACATGATAATAGTATCATCCAAATCATAGATACTATCAATTGCTTCCAGACTTGTATTTATTGAGGAAAAAAGATGTTAAAACTTTTGAAACCCTGACCCAAGTATTTGAATTATTTTCTGTCGTTCTTGGGTGGACAACTGAGTTTTGCCTTTCTTAATTTCTTTTATTGCTTGTAATTTATGAGATTCCTTTTGGGCATCTTTTCTGCTCTTTACAGCACCTGCTACATTTCCCAAGGCAGAAGCAGTTGAACCAATTAGGTCTTTATGTTTAAGAATAGTTGAACAAATACCCATTAGAGTATCAATTATCCCATCTCCTCAAAATTGATGTCCCACACCCCTTTGTCTCTTAGGTTTATAGTATCCTCGACCTAGATACATACCTTCACCCTTGTAGTATAGGTGAAGGAACATCCTATCCCCTGTAATTATTTATATTTTCCCAACTCGTGTTTCCTCACAATAACCATCGTATTTATTTATTGGAAAACTTCACACAGGTGAATTCTGATGGATACAACTTCCCCATTAAAAAAAACCATACGATTATCTTGGTCGGTTATCCTAAAATTTACTCTGTGTATGTTTTTTCCTGACACCGGGAGATAAACCAGAGTTTTGGGTTCCATCTTGAATTTATAACCAATTGGGGTTGAGTATGCGCCGAATGAAAATATTGTATTCATTTTTATTCCATCATTATAAGCACCATCAATCAAATCACAGTGAATTAATACCGAATTTATTCCTGAAGATATTTGAATGATATTATCACTGCAAAACGTCCCATTAGTTTCAATCTTTTTTGAGGAGAAACCCAATAACTCTCTAAATGAATTATCTATTGTGAAATCAACCTTGTAGTTATTTTAAAGTTTAATCGTTGATTTTGAAGTATGTTTTTCAATGTCTATAACAATATTTTTTGGTTCATCACCCTGTTCTTTCATAAGACGAGCAATTTCGGAAGATATTTGAAAAATCTCATATGCTCCGGGTGAGACCGTTATCATTTTGTATCCACTTCCCCGATTATAACTAAACTTGTCATTTTTATCAGTTATATTAAATAAGGTATTATAAGTTTCCATGGACAATAAAGATGCCTCATATTCTTTTGTTGGGTCAAGTTGTCGTGGGTATGGGAATGAAGATGTGTGGTCGCTTGTTGTGAAATTAAAACTCAGGATTGTGCTTCTCATCTTATTTAATACGAGATAAAATGTCTTTATATTGAGATTTATTAATTATTTTCATGTTCATCAACTGGTCTGAAATGGCTGATGCTTCATTAAAACAATTATTATTTCCAGCCTTCTTACAACCAAACAACAATAACAGTCTATTAACTTATTGTGATGGGTCATTTGGAAGAAAACTAATACCTGAACCAAGGATACTTAAAGCCTGAATAATGTGTTTCTCCTTCTCATTCTTGCTACGTTTACTAGAAAGACTAACCCTATAATCAACAGAGTTGAGCAGATCAATATAAACTCTCTCATTATTTTTCATATCCAATGGTTTATCAAAATACTTTGATTCATTCCTCACATTTGAAGCTTGTCTTCTATCTTTTGTGAGAAGAAACATTAATCTCAGAGTTAGTTTAACAGGGGTTTGAGCAGAACCCAGGAACCATTATTCATCATTAAATATCAATACCTTTTCTTGAACAAGATTAAATGTTGCTGGTTGTTCTGTTGGAATGAGTCCTGCTTTGGTTTTTGATTCCGCTGAATATTCATCGTTTTGAAGAGCATTCACAATATAAGCAGGGGGGCGATTCATCTCTTCCAGTTGTTGAAATAATCGTTCATCATCATATTCTAATTCCCCTATATGCTCCAATTCTTCCTCCGTCATTTGATAAAAATCTTTAAACATTTGAAGTTTTTTGGAGTATATTCTACTGTGGGAACTGTGGAAACATCTTTCATTTTTTCTTGGGAAGTGTTTAAAAGTGGTTTAAAAAATTTCTCTTGTTTTCTTTCAAATGCTTCTTCGCCCGTTAGTTTCTGTCTGCGTTTCTTCTTTATGTCTTCCTGTTGTTTTAGAACTTTTGAAACCAACTCTTGATGTTCCTTAAATCTTCTTGCTCTTTCATTCGCATCCATTTATTTATTGGAAAATATCATTTAATATCTCATCTTGTTTCACAACAATATATTTATATTTTTCAGTCGTGTGCTTCATGTAATCTGCAAATTCTTTTTTACTGCATAATGTGGAACAATTATCTCTCCAAAAATGTTTATATCTATTGAATTTAACTTGAATAAAATAAAAGCATTAGCATTGTTTCTGATGGAACGACGAGGAAGTTGAAAGTATGATTGACAAAGATAAATACAATTACAAGAAGAATGTCTCCCTCTTGTGTAGTAGCTGTCCATTACCGTTTGCTTTCTCTCATTAACACAATCATCAAAGATAACGAGGTTCTTCTTTGATTTATCCAAATCTTGGGGAGACGGTATATCATCCGTGTTATCACTGGGAATACACATTATCGGTTTTGATTTCTTTTTACATCTCTGTGTATCACAAAATAGTTGTATTATATCTTCAATGTTATAATCATTTAGGATTTTTTGAACTTTAAATTAACTGATTACACCTTCTTTTTGAAGACCAGCATTAAAACCTTGTGAGAGTAGTTGATACTCTGGTTGAAAACTCGACTTTGTGAAAATTATTAAATTATCATAATCTAAAAAGTTGGGAGTCAGGATCTTCAAAAGTCAGTCAGCATCTTCAAAAGTAAGCAGGTTTTTCTGCATCCGCTTGAATCAACTATGAGACATCTGAATGAATTTGGAAGATTCTTATGATTGTTAAATTTTATCTTATTTTCCCAAATGGGTAAGAAAAATCATTCATTTATATATCTGGAAAATGGGTTATTTAATTTATTATTGGTTTTTTAGAAACTCGATATTTTATCCTAAGTTCAGGTTTAATTTCAAGATAATCCATTATTTTATTTATGCAATATCTTGTGATGATATTTCCCTGAAAATGACAATCATGAATAAAATATAACAACAATCCTTTGAACATTTCTCTAATACGTTCTGTTTCTTCCCTTGTAAGGAAAGGTGTGTTATCACCCTCATACTTTACATTCATTTCTCGAATCAATCTTGTAAAGTAATTCGTTTTTGGTGTAAATCAAAAAGAATTATTTTCCTTTTTAAATTTTTTATTATCATTAATTAGAAGATAATCACAGAATATACATTGTTTATAGGCTTTTGACTCTGTGTTTAATCCCACTCTATCACACGCAGGACAATTCTCAAATTTGTCATATGGAGAATCAGGGAAGTCGAGCATATTTCTAAAGTAAAGCTTTGCTTAAACTGAAATTCATCCATACTTTCAGTTGAGTATCGACTCATATTTAATAATATTACAATCAATACCATCTAAAACTTTTAAAAACCACAGTTTGCCATGGATGCTCGCTTTCCATCAACCATTCTTTTTTTCCAACTTCAGTGCCAACTCACCCCCTCACCCCTCACTCTCACTCTCAAAGCAACCATCCCACTC
>BROF01006441.1:26573-40953 GCA_024346535.1 Eptatretus burgeri
TAGTCCATGGAGACTCCAGTCTGATCTCGTCCGTCAACCTGTCCATCACCATTGCAAACAGGAAAGGGCTCAGAGTTGATCCTTGGTGCAATCCCACTTTAACCTTAAACCGGTCCGTCATTCCTACCACACACCTCACCGCTGTCACACTGTCCTCATACATATGCTGCACGATCCTCACATACTTCTCCACCACTCCCGACTTCCTCATACAATGCCACAATTCCTCTCTTGGCACCCTATCATAAGCTTTCTCTAAATCCACAAACACATAATGTAACTCCTTCTGGCCTTCCCTATACTTCTCCATCAACATTCTCAAAGCAAACATTGCATCAGTGGTGCTCTTTCCTGGAATAAACCCATATTGCTGCTCACAAATCGTCACCTCTCCTCTCAACCTGGCTTCCACTACTCTTTCCAACACCTTCATGGTGTGGCTTAACAACTTTATCCCTCTGTAATTTCCACAGTTCTGCACATCACCCTTGTTCTTGAAAATCGGAACCAGTACACTTGATCTCCACTCCGCCGGCATCCTCTCACTTTCCAAGACTTTATTAAACAATCTGGTTAACAACCCCACTGCCATCGCTCCAAAGTACTTCCATGCCTCCACTGGTATATCATCTGGGCCAACCACCTTTCCACTTTTCATCCTCTTCATAGCAGTCCTCACTTCATCCTTACTGATCCACCCCACTTCCTGATTCACTATCTCCACCTCTTCCAACCTTCTCTCTCTCATTTTCTTCATTCATCAGCTCCTCAAAGTACTCCATCCACCTTCTCAACACACTCTCCTCGCCAGTCAGCACATTCCCATTTGCATCCTTTATCACCCGAACCTGCAGCACATCCTTCCCAGCTCGATCCCTCTGTCTTGCCAATTGGTATAAATCCTTCTCCCCTGCCTTTGTATCCAACTTCTCATACAGCTCATCATATGCCTTTTTCTTAGCCTTTGCCACCTCTCTCTTTGCCTTTCGCTGCCACTCCTTGTACTCCTGCCTACTTTCTTCATCTCTCTGACTATCCCACTTCTTTTTCACCAACCCCTTCTTTCTTATACTTTCCTGTACTTCCTCGTTCCACCACCAAGTCTACTTATCTTCCTTCCTCTGTCCAGATGTCACACCAAGTACCTTCCTGGCTATCTCCCTCACCACTTCTGCTGAAGTTGCCCAATCATCCCACCCATCTTTACCACCATCCATCACCTGTCTCGCCTCCTCCATAAATTCCACGCAACAGTCTTCCTCCTTCATCTTCCACCATCTGGTCCTTGGTTCAGCCCTCACTCTCTTCCTCAACCTCACCTCCAAAATCATCCGACAGACCACCAATCATTGCTGTCGAGCTACACTCTCCTCTGCCACCACCTTAGTCTCTAATCTCTTTCAGGTTGCATCTCCTGCTTAAGATGTAATCCACCTGTGTGCACTTTCCTCCACTCTTGTATGTTATATATATATGGACACATACACACTCGGTGAGCAAAACATTAGGAAGGTGTTCCTAATGTTTTGTTCACTTATTTTATGTGTCCATGTATGTTTTTTCACTTATTTATATTTTCATCTGTGAATGTTATACGACGATTCCGTGATTCTTTCCGGTGTCTCGGCTTCGATGTCCATCCGGTGAGTTGTGTCAAAACGATTGTGGCAATCCTCCATTCCACAGACTTCTTGCCAGATCCCTGCATCCAGAGCCATGTTATCTTGCAGATTTGAGGTCCTTGAGATGAGCGAGTGCTGTGCTAATTGGCCATCATGTGTTCAATTTTATCAGGGCCTAGCGAACCCTGACCACATAATGCAAACTTCTTCTGAACCAATTTACCTTTCACAGGTATTGCACCACTTCTTATTTGCAATGGTTTCGGTATATTGACTGGAGCTCGACAATACCACGTCAAGCTTTGGGTTGAGGAGGGTGCCACAGTCACCCACATCCACATTGGTATTGTCATTGAGATTGACCGTGAACATGTTTTTTTCATGTGGGATAGCCAAAATTATGTCACAGGTGCAGCCAACTTGGCCACTTGGTTACTAGGTGCAAAGTGGACACCTTCTGTGGGAGGTGGGGCATTTGAAAGACCGCTGCACCCAGGAGGTGCAGTACTGCCTATGTGGGGAGTCTGGGTACACTTACTGCTCCTGTCCACACAGCTATATGCATACAACAAGCTTTCAAACTTGTGTCCCTCCTCTAAAACCTGGTGGCACCTTGTTCAGTCTGTCTCTGGAGAGTGCTCCCCTTCTCTCTCTTCAAATGGCACCACAGCCAACTCCACTTGTGAGAAGGCCAACTACCTCAATACTGTGTTTGCTTCTAAATCTTGTGTCCCCAACCCCACGCTCAGTACCCATCCTTTCCTATTGTTACGAATTCGCACCCACCGGCGTGCGATCGGCCGCGTACCTCTAATCGCAACCGCGTCGCCCACCGGACGGACAATTCAGTCGTGACTTTCCGGAGCTAACGCCGGAAACCAGTCACGGGTAGGTTTCTAATCCCCACCACGGCCGAGCGAATTGTCTACCCGCGCAAGATAGGGTCACTTGCCGAATTCGATATACCTAAGTACTTGCGCGGGCAGCCGACCGGGCGACCGTAACTCGACGCAGGTCGGCTTGGGACACGAACTGCTTAAGCGGTCCGTTCCGTTCTGCAGTGATAACCGAGCGGGTATTATCGCCCGACCTCGCCGGATCCAATTCTATTTAAAGGGTGTTTAAAACCCAGGTATTTATTCCGCAATGCAAGATGGCATTTCAATGGGGTGAAAGGAGGACGCGACGAACGGGTTACCTTTAGACCAGCACATTTATTGTACACGTACACATATACAGTCAATCATGCAGGCAAACAAAAGCAATCACGGGATGGGGGCAAAGACACAAGCAAGGGAAAGCACTATGATCGAACAAAAGCAATACTCATTTACAGGCACTTAAGCAGTTTTTACTTGGCAGACGGCGCCACAACAACATTCATTCAAAAGCCCAAAAGAAAAGGCCATCCCCAAAGAGGAGGATGGCAGACAGGGTCCGTGGACCTTTACAAACGTGGAGCCTGGCTGACCGAATGGGCTTCACGAGACCGACGCTGGTTATCTGCACCCTCGAGGTGCCTCGGTGGTCGGCGAGCTCCCTCTGGCACTGTCCTCCCGACTGCGCGGCAGAGCTGGTCCTTCACACACAACCCTCGCGACTTTGCGCCCAGAGGGAAAGGCAGCACCTCATCGACGTCCGCCCCAGAAGGCGAAACCACCAAAGCCAAGATCCACACGAGCTTGAACCACACCAGTGACCCCAGCCTCGGACCACACGAACACCAACTTAAAAGACCAAGAACCAAGACCAAGTTCCAGCTCAAAAACCACCAAAGAAAGACGACAAAGGCCACCCCAAAGACCAAGACACGAAGCTCACGTGCTGTCCGCCTTATTTCCCCTCGGGCTCAGCGCTTCGCCCCTCCCCGTTTTCAGCTCCGCCTCCCTTCGAGCCTTTTTCAAGAAGCTTCTCGAAAAGGGGCGTTCCTCAGCTCCTAACGCCTCATTCCTCGTATCCACCAATCGCGAGCGAGCTGCCTCGCCCTTCCACTCACACCAAACGCGGAGAAAAAAAGGCGGGAAAACCCACGCACCATTGGAGGTTTCTTTCTCAGTCTTTTTACTCGCGTTCTCGGACGGTTTTCGACGCGGAAAGGGTTGTAGCGTGGTTTGTGGAGGATGGTGTTTGATAGCTGGCATAGCGGCGAAGATGGTTAGATGGTGGCGTACTTGTTGTGGCGATTGTAGCGTGGTTGGCGTTGTGGCGTGGATGGTGGTGGTTGTTGTTGGCGTTGTGGTTGTTTGGGGGGCGAAGTTGGTTTCTGTAATGGTGGTCGTGATATGGTCGGTCCAAAATAACGATAGCAACAGAAAAACCTTCCTCAAAGGGTCACAGCCCGGTGAACACGAAAAATTCCCTCTAAACAATGGTGGGGAAACCTATCTGAACACTCACTTACCGGGATAACTGATCGAAGGAACCTTTATGGTGTTCTGCGAATTTCCACAGCCTTAACACTATCATACCCAACTGCTCCTGGACTATGTGTCTTTTGCAGCTGAAAAGGTAGAGAAGGTTCCTTCAACCCTCGACACTGACTTTGCAACTGGAGCGGATGACATCAGCTCACGTTTCCTGAAAACCTGCCTTGCTGGTCTTCCACGTCCTCTCTCTGCCCTTTTACCATCATTTGCACGAGGTCATCTTCCATTTGCTTGAAAATCTGCCAACATCAATGCACTAAATAAATTACAATGGCAGATGGTGGAGTGCATTCCTCCACCAGGCTAACCCAGTTTATGTTTTGTATTCCACTGATAGGCCGGATCTGGATCCGGAACTGAACCAAAATCTAATCATCTTGTTCTTGTCACTTAACCAACTCATCCACTGAGTTTTTTCATCACTCTTCCAACACGTTTTGAAATACCATGCGATATATCGTTTTTGGCCCAATCGATCAATGATGTAGAATCACTTAAGAATTCATTTAAATTCTCATATCCTGATGCGGATCAGAACCTTCACCAAAACAAAATTGACTCGTCCTTATCACATTCCCAACCTGTCCACCACGTTTCATCCAAATCCATCCATAATTTTTCAGATTCCATGCCATGTATCAATTTTAGCCTCATCACTCAATGTTGAAGAATCACCAAAAAAATTATTGGATCTGGATCTGGACTAAAATGAATGGACCAAAATGAATCCAGACCAAAATGAAATCATTTTGTCCTCATCACACACTCAACCTCTCCACTAAGTTTTGTCCGAATCCATACACAACTCTTTTGAGATATCCTGCTCACAGACAGATAAACAGACAGACAGAAAGGGGTGAAAACATAACCTGAATCCAGCTTCGGTGGCAGAGGTAAAAAGGTGCAAAAACTGATCCCCTCAACTGCAGACCTATCAGCTTACTTCCAATCATGACCACGGTCATGGAATCCATTTCGCAGTTGATATGAAATCATTGCTTTACTCCAACAAACTCATTTCAGATCACCAACTTGGTCCCAGACCAGGTCACTCAACCTTGGACATGCTGCTTCCACTCACCCAACAATGGATGGAGGCCCTCAATGTCAGACACGAGTTCCGAGTCGTCTCTCTGGACATATCTCATGTTTTTGATACAGACTGGCATCCTGCCTTGCTCTCCAAACTGTCTGCCTATGGCATCCAAGGCCAACGCAACACATGGCTTGCTGACTTCCACTACTCTCGGAGCTAACGTATGGCAATCAACAGGATCCTTTCATCTCCCCTCCCCATCAAGGCTGGAGTGCCCAAGGCAGTGTTCTGGATCCAGTTATATTCTTGATCTTCATCAATGATCTTTCTAACTCACAGGAAAATCCTCTTTATCTATTTGCTGATGCCTCCACCATCTACCATGACATCCCTCCTCCTTCAGACAGGCAGGTTGCAGCCTCTTCCCTCTCTTCAGGCCTTGAAAAAAAAAAAACCACAAGCTGGTCAAATACTTGGAATATGTCTTTCAATCCAGGCAAATTTCACAATCTCACGATTTCTCTCTGAAAGGACAATCTGGCAAACTCTCCTATCGACTTTCTTAACAATCCTCTTCAGGAGGTAGTCTTTCAAACTCCTGGGTATCACAATCAACCATGATCTTTCTTGGGCAAAAAACATTTCAATGTTTGCCTCCAAAGTCAGCCACAGCCTGGGCATCCTCATTCCTCCATCGTACAAAGTCTTTCCTTGGCAAACCTGAATTCCTATCCACCTACAAGGTCTTTCTTCATCCGCAGCTTGATAGTCTTCTGCTCTCACCTATGGGCTGGCCACCCTGCCTCACATCTTGCTGAGCTTGACGCTGTGGAAACCAAGGCCTTCAAGATCATTGGAATCTCCCATGCTAAGCTGAGCCTCTGGGCTGGTCACTGACACCACAGACAGGTCTGTGGTTTCTCTGTCTTTTACCGCCTCCTTTCTGGTCTTGCACCCTCTGCTCTTTCCGTGCTTTGTCTCCCCTCCCCCAGGACGATCCACCATCAAACCTCTACTGGTAAAACTCCCTAAATCCAGGATCACTGCTCACCTCACTCATTTATTCCGCTTTTCTCCTGTCTGTGAAATCAACTATCACATCCTCATAAATCTCAATTTTGTCTCGAGGTCTTCAAGACTGCTGTTCACCACCATCTCACATCATCAGGTCAGGTATGGGAGCATGCACCGGAGCAGAGCATCACTGCGTCCACTTTCCGCCAATACTCCAGGGGCCTCTGTCTGGCCAAACCCCCGGCAGATGCCGAGCCCATCCACATCTCCTTGAGATGCTGATCAACCTGCTGCAACCATGAGTTATGTGGTCAGCCCAATGGCCTCCTCCACTCATGAGGCTCAATCGTTGACAGAATCTTGTGAGCAGGATCAGTGTCAGGAAAACAAGGCACATGTCCATACATCTGCAGCTGATGCTCACATATTATGCAGGTAACAAATCTCATTTGAGTCTCTCTCAGCAACCGCTCATTGGACACAACGTCTGACCAGCGATAGCCAAGGATTGTCCGAAGAGACCTGCAACCAAAGGAATCAAGTCTCCATCTCAGATCCCTGGTCAGAGTCCAAGTCTCACATCCGCAGAGTAAGACTGTAAGCACCAATAACCTGAAGACTTGGACTTTCGCCCTCCTACACAGGTACCCACAGCGCCACACCCCATGATCCAGTGAATCCATGACTCCCCAGGCCTGAGCCAATCATCTATTGACCTCTGGCTCTCAGCCAGCGGAGACATGAATATCACTGCCAAGGTAAGTGAATCTCTCAGTGTCAACATCCTCACCACAAACAGTTACAGACAAGAGAGCGGCATTCAAGATGTCACTGAAGGCCTGGATCTTAGTTTTGAGCCAGGAAACCCGCAATCTCAGCAGAACAGACTCCTAATTCAGCACCTCGAGGGCCCCCAAAAGGATATCCAGAGTCTCCGCAAAGATGACTGCATCGTCTGTGAAATCAAGGTCAGAGATCTTGACATTCTCAAATGATGCACCGCAGCTTGATCTCTCTGACGTACTCCCCAGAATGCAGTCCATACAAGTGCTGAAATGTGTGGGGGCTATATATATATATATATATATATATATATCCCTGATGAACTCCAGAAACAACTGGAAAAAAGTCAGAGATGGTATCACTGCATCTTACAGCACTCAGTACCAGAGTATAGTTCAGGCATCAGATTGATCAGTTTTGGTGGCACCCCACGAAGACCAAGAATCCTCCAGAGGGCATCCCAATTCACTGAATTAACCACTCTGCAGACATCAACATAGGCTGCTGGCAGCCCCTGCCGAAACCTCCTCTGCGTTCGGTGAGGACCCGGAGAGCAACAAATGTACAAAAGACAAGACAGTCCCCCATTGCAGCTGATATCCAGGTCCCCCATTGCAGCTGATATAAAGGGGCGCACACGGGGTGGTTCACCCTCTTCGTCCTGGAGCTGGTCTCGTCGTTTGTCTTGGCTCGTATCGCCTGGTGGTCTGGTCTGGTCTTCTGTCTGTGCGGTCCCGAGACCCCGCTGGTGGGACGGAGCATCTGCCATTCCCATCTCCCGACCCGAGCATCAACGGTTCCCCACCCCCCCCCCCTTTATCCGCGCTGAGATAGCGCCGGAAACCCCGTCCGTGGCGTCAAGCGGCCAACACGTGCCGGCGCGAAGCACGAGCTCACCGACCACGCCGGAGGAGCTGAGAGCTGAGGTCGCGGGAGGAGGACTCAACGCGCGCAGGGAAGTCACTACTTTTCTTTTCTTTGCTTTTGGTGTATGTGTGTGTGTGGCGCCAGTCTTGTAAAGTAGAACTGTGTAAGTGTGCCCGTTTAATTCATACTCGGTTGTCGTTCTTGCTTTCGTTCTTTCTTTGACTGTATGAAAACTGTTACTGACTGTAAATACGTGCCTTCCGTGAATAAATGTGCTTGTCCGATTGTTCCCCGTTTTGCTTCATCTTTTCCTTTAATTGAATCTCCATCTTGCATCACGTCAGGGATTCGAAGTGGGTTTCAACATCCCGGTAATTAATCGGAACAGTCAAGGCCTTCGATAACTCCGCTCGGTTATCCCTGTAATACGGAACAAACCGCTTAAGCGGTTCGTGTCCGGAGTCAGCCTGTGGCGTGGTCCCATCCCTCGGCAGATTACCCGTGCGAGCACCACAGGAATAGACTTTCGGCGATTTACCCTATCTCGTGCGGGTGGACTGCGGACTGGGTAGTGGTGGGGTTAAACCCCCACCCGTGACTGGTTTCTGGCGGTAGTCCCAGGAGGGTCAAGACAGAATTGTCCGTTCCGGTGGGCGACGCGTCGCGATTTGAGTTACGTGGCCGATCGCACGCCGGCGGGCGCGAATTTGTAACAGTATATAGCTCGTTGGTTCTGTGGAGGTAAACTTTTATTTCACCAAAAATTGTGATGTAATTCACTCAAGGAAGAGCAACTTTTGTTGTATGCCACTTTAACCTCAAAGACGGCTGTTGCAGAAAAATGCGCCATGGTGCAAGTTACTAGTTCAACAAGCATGACTGGGGTCACATTTTAAACAAGTTCAGGCATCAAAATCATAACAGGTTACTTGACCTTGATCAGAAATTCTCAGCAAAAAACGAGTTATTTGGGTGCATCAGAAATGATGCTTGTTAGGTAGATTTTGTAGTGAACAAGGTACCTTCTTGAATTTCTTCGAATTTTTCTGTGGAGGCAATGACATCTTGGCTTTGTGAACCTTTGATTGGCCCGTGAAATGCATATTTACATCATGTCAAATTTCTTCCTGTGCCCATTTTGCTGTCAAATGTGTAGCATCTGGTTGTGGGGTTAGAATAATTCCAAGGGTTGAAAGTGATGCATTACCTGCCAAAGGTTAGGGCAGGAATTGTTTGACTGAGGTACCAGCACACGATGACTCACATTTTCTTTTTAAAATGTACCACTGTATCTTGAATGTCTACAAGCAAATGCTCGTATGTCAGAATGTGGCATAATGTCTTATCTTAAGAATTGCATACTTATTGATCATTGCCCTTCCTAAAAACCAATATGATAGTTTATAGTTAGACTAGAAATGGGCCAAGATTAGAATGATGAAAGGTAAGTATGCTACCTCTTCACTCTCCTCTTAGCCCCCTCAAATTCATTTTAGAAGGTATATTATTGTACATAAGGACAAATGTAAAAAAAAAAAAAAAAAAGGCAACAAGACAACCCACCATTGCGGCTGATATCCAGGTACTGCAGGCAGGCAAGGGAGCCGAGTGAAGGAGAGATGCATGACAACTCATTGTCAGATACATCCAGCCGCTCAAGACTCGACAGGAGGAACAGTTCCTGGAAGAGACAAAAGAGCTTGCTTGAAACAATGACACAACAAAACAAACATTGCAAATAAACATAGCACAGAAAATGTCGGTAACTTTTAGTCATCGCAATGCAAAGAGACAGAATAGCTGTAGTTATTTGAATGTGAAATCATCAAGTAGGACAATTTCATTTTCAAAGAAAGAGTAACATCTCAATGGCTGTGCAGACATGCTCTTGACAGAATGTTGGTGCTGCTGAAACAGCTTTTGGGCAAAGGTTATGCTGGGTGGTTCACTGTTACCATCCCAGCAGTCAAAGAGGGCAGAAAATCTGAATTTAGATAACGTCGCCAATAACTCACCTACAACAACTAAATGCTAGCAGACGGGCCACTCAGTTTAACGTCCTTCCAATGAATGGTGCACACACAATGATGCACGTGAAATACGAGGGTAACAATTTATTGCTGGATCGGGATTCAAACCCAAGTCAAAGGTAAATGTGCACAACTCTGAGCTATCCTGCCTGCCCATGCATAAATGAAGTGGGAAGATTCACCAGCAATGGGCAAAAGAAAAAATGGAAACAGTACATCTCAAGAGCTGCATATGCAAAATTACGATAAATGGCTTTTTACTTGGAACCATGCATCTACACTTTAGTTGCAGGCACAATTGTACATACTCAAGATTTTCCTAGCCATTTGCAAGGTTATGCATACACCATCTCTAATTGATGTCTGCAATGATTATACTGTTGTATAATTTTTTTAATCAAAAATTATTTCCCACCCAATCTCTGACAATATTTGACAGATTAATTTCCCCTTGGCAAAAATTGGTTGAAGCCATTAGTCCATTTGCAAGGAACAAAAAGCTGTGGATTATTTTCTCTCTTTTTTTTTCACTCACCTGGACTTTAGCCAGGTGCGCTTCTGCGATCGAGCAGTGTCCATAGGTTAGTGAGTGAGTGAGATAGTCAATCCGTAAACACTTCAGTCATTATTGCTTGAACCAAACCCACGATTTCAATGAAACTTGGCCACAAACTTCATAACTGATGCCCAACAAAGGCGTATTGAGTGCATCAAAATCTGCACCCATTAAGCGAGTCTACAGGGGCCGTGAGATGGGGGGGGGGAGTTTACCCTCTCAAAATAGGTATTTGCTTTCTTCTCCGAAACTACAGACACAATATTGATGAAAGTTGACCACAACCTTCATCGCCCATGATGTACCAAAGCATATTGACCGCATCAAAATCTGCACTCATTAGTGGGGTCTATGGGGCAGGGTTTGACCCCCTGAAATAGGTATTTACTCTCTTCAGAAACTACACACAATTTCAATGAAACTTCACCACAACCTTCATTGCCCATGATGTACCAAAACGTCATGACCACATCAAAATTTATGCTCATTTCAGGGATTTACGGGTGGTATGTGAAGGTTGTGGTTATATATATATATATATATATATATATATATATATATATATATATATATATATATATATATATATATATATATATATATATATATATACACACATATATTTACATGTACATATATACATATATATATATATATATATACATATATGCAGGGTAGCCCGAAAGTTACTTTACCCCTGATAAATTTCTCGCACTTCACTCCGTCCCTTCCCCTCTGCCCTCGCCCCCTCGCCCGCCATGGTATGCGGAAACACTGACTCAGAAGAATGATGGAGCACATACAGATACAATGACAAATTAATTATTATAAGTACTGTACAATAAAACCTGTATATTAAAAAAGTTCAAGAACAATGCTTCACTGGGAAGGGGTAAAGTGACTTTCAGGCCACCCTGTATATATATATATATATATATATATATATATATATATATATATATATATATATATATATATATATGTACATACACATATATTGTTGCGGGCAGGGGGTCGGTAGAGAGAACGACGGCAAGGTGGGCGAGGTTACGCCATCTCCCACCAGACTCCCCAGAATTGTGGGCCGTCGCTCAGGATAATTCCATGAGCTGGCAGTTTGATGAACCGACCGTGGACGCCAATATCTCAACCGCGTAGCATAGCGTAGGGTCTGTTTGTCCAAAACCAATTTACCTAAGTCGCTATGCGATTTAAGCTACCAGGGAAGCCATGCCCTCGGAATGCCTGGTCGAAAAGGATTTACCCTACAGGCAGCGGTAGATTCTCACTACCGACTAATGCTTTGCCACCGACCTTTCCAGCTCATTGCAGTCGAGCAGGGCCTGCCCAGGACGTCCCAGCAATGATAGACCGATTATAACCGGGGATGAAACCCCGCTTATACTCAGACCTGTCTGACTTTGTGTGACCATGCTAGACCAATGTAAGAAGGGACAGAAACAGACTGGGAGCATTTCTAATAAATTTATTAACAGTAAAATAAAGACAAAGGCAAGACTTGGCACGAATATGCAAGCAGGGAAATATTTACAATAAGCAAAAATACTTACTCAGTTCTACTTAAAGACGGGCCCACACGCAGACACACACAAAAATAAAAGAAACCCCAGAGTCTTTATTTGACCCTAGCAGCCGTGAAGAGAGACAAGCTGGGGTTCAGAGTTCAGTGGGTACCTGGTCGTCGGAGGGAAAGCGTGCTCTGTAGTGTGGCACCTGCCAAAGGTCGTCGGTTTAGTCCCAGTCGCATGTGTAGGACTCGTGGCTCGTGGCAGAGCTCGCGTGGCGAATATTCGGGGTCCACAGAACTCCTCTCCCCGTAACAGCCACCATGAAGAACGAACCAGACTGCTCACAGCCACCATGAACCAAAAACTGCCTGACCCAACCACCGTGAAAACTCCTCTTTACTCAGAGAGTCTCGGAGATATATCTCATCCCACCACGGGGAGGGCTCTTGGCGAAAAACGGCTCGCTGTCCGCCCCTCATTGGACAGGGTTCTACGGCCCTCCTTTCCAGGGCGGAGCCTTGGCCCCTGCCGGTAAACCCCAACCACTCTTTCCACGTGGGGTCAAACTTGATGAATAACAGTACAACGCTGCAACAGCCCCTCCTGGGAAACCCCAGCCAGTCCTCCACGCGGGCCCACACTCGACGAGTAACAGTATTAATGTTGCAAAGGTACGTTGGTGGTGCAGCCGGTTGGCAGTGGATCGTGATGGGCCAAGGGGATCATGCAGATGGATTGTTGGTTGTTAGATGTAAAGATTTAATAACCTAACTAAAAGAATTCGCAACGTACGTTTTTGATTCTCCCACGGGACAAAAGGAAAGGGATCTGACGACATATGTACTTAATGGGATAACTGACTTTTGGGACCTGTATGTTGAATGCAAATGGTTTCCAGACCCATAACAATATATATATATATAGTTTATGAACATGATGTATTGTTGCGGGCCGGGTATCGGCGACGAGCATGACCGCTAGATGGGGCAGTAGAGTCAGCTCCACCGAACACCCGGAATTTCGATCGTACCTTTCGGAAAACTCCGACAAGTACGGGTCCCTTACCGGACCGTGAATCGTCAATAATTACACCACATGGTACAGGGTCATTTGCCAATCTTCAAACTACCTAGAGCTCCACATAGCGAGTTTACCAAGTATTCACACCCTCGACGGCGCTCGTATGGAACGAGCCGCAAGCGTGCTCGAACCGTGTGTGACCCGAGCGGATGATCACCAAGATCCGTCGGTCCAAATGTCCCCTTAGGGTGGCAACAACGGCCTGGCTAATTCTCCAACATGCGTCACGCTAAGCCAATGGAAGGAAACACAGCAACGAACTGATACATTTAACAGCTGGGTTTATTTATAATGGGGCAGGGGGGCACGCAAGAAGCAGAGTTATCCGAATAAAGAGATGCACATATGTACAGCAAGGCACTTAACAATTTATTACTTACTAAGACGGGCCCACACTCAGACGCACACCCAAAGAAACGGACCCAAAGTAGTCTCTATTGAAGCCTCCAGCTCGGAGGGAAAGGCGAGCTGAAGACCAGAGCCTACCTCGGACTTGTCCATCTCGTGTGGTCTTCAAGCCGATTCGAACCGGGCACCAGCGAGCCGCCTCCCGAACTCCAGCGGATCCTCATGCGCTCCGCCAGTTTTTCTCGCTCACACAGGTTTTGACACTTCCAGATTACCTCACTCCTCCAATCTCCCCGATCTCGATCTCCACATCACTTTTATCGCTCTCGGGCGTGGTTCGCTCAGACGTGGCTCGCTCTCGGGCACGGTTCAGGCGAACCGATTCATGCCCATATTTGGGAATGGAATTCATCCCCGAACGCATTCCGAACACGCCCGCATACCAGAAAGAGCACGGAGAATGCCGGGAGCAGAGTGTTTTCGCTGTTGTTGTATTTGGAGCTGTAGTAGCCGTCGTTGTATTTGGAGCTGTAGTAACCGTCGTTGTTGTTGTATTTGATGTAGAAATCCTAACTATTAAAGTAAGTCACAGCACATGTACATTTATTCACCCATTCGACTAGGGAAAGGGAGCTATCTATCCACCTTCACGTATCAAAATAACTGAGCTATAGGACCTGAATGCTGTGTGCTCATGGCTTCCAGATTCGCAACAGTTTCTTCACATTCACATCCCTTTTCCGTAACATTTCAAAGCAGGATAGTGGCAATGGCCTCATCATTTTTGAGAGGTACAGTGGAATCTTTCACTCCCAAAAGTGCATGCAAGCATCTATGACATGTGGTCTCAATGACTCCTCTGATGGTTGGCACACTCTTTCACAGGACACCCAGCCTGCAAAGCATCAGGATGGCAGTTTCAAGTCCCGTGTTAAACCATTTATTACGTTCCAAAGTATTATTATGTTTATCTTAATTGAACACACAGAATAGGTACACAACACAAACAAAATATTGTTGCGGTTTCGCGCCCGCCGGCGTGCGAACGGCCACGTAACTCGAATCGCGACACGTCGCCCACCGGACGGA
>BROF01006442.1:0-16157 GCA_024346535.1 Eptatretus burgeri
TGACATTTATTCCCTCGAAACAACGGGTTTGGGCCTAACGACACATATACTTACAGAGATATCTCACCTAAGGGACCTGAATGGTGGTTTGCGAATTTGGTCAACCACAACAATATGAAGATAAACTTTATCCAATCTGAAATGCCCTCAGAAAAAAATTTCAATCCAGTTCTAAATTGATCAATTTGTTATATCAGTAAAATTTCCGTGAGTTTTAGTCCAGTTTTAAGATGGCCGAGGAAAAAAATGTCAAACAATGTTTTTCTCAAACTATAGGTCAAGAACAATAAATTATACCACATTTGCAAAAATCTAAATGAAATTTTCACACAGTCATATTTGTGACAAAACCAAACAGACTTTGATAAGAACAAGCTGATTGGATTTTGCTTCAGGTCGGAATAATGATCCGGCCTATTAGTGGAATACTAAATGTAAACTGCTCAGCCTGGTGAACGGATACGCTCTACCGAGTGCTATTCTAGTTGATGTGCCAAGTTTGGTTCTCTCTCTGAAAAATCATGGATTTAGTAACCTATTAATTGTGACCTATGAATTTTGTCTTGTTAAACTTTTTGAACATAATTGTTTTTTTTGTTTTTTTTATTTTTTTATATTTATGTTTTTTTGTTTGTTTTTCGTCATTTTTAAAAACCAAATATCTTGAGTCTTCCTGCTTTTTATTTAGTGCTTTATAATAAAACCAAAATTCTCATATATATATATATATATATATATATATATATATATATATATATATATATATATATATATATATATATATTGTCATTGTTAATTTTTTATTTTTTTTCAACCACTTATTCCTTGCTCAGTGATGGCTGTGGGAAATGGAAACAAGCTGCTGCCTGAGTTTCAGAAGGCCCGCTTCACCAGGGTAAGGAACCATTTTGAAGTTGTGTGTCAGGGCAGGGAGGGGGAATGAGTAGTGAATGTCGCGTAGAGAGTATTGTAAAAGGGGCGGGGGAGGGGGGGTTCGGTGGAAAGTTTCAGTAGGAGAGGGCAATGGTGAATGATCTAAAGTGAGAATCAATGGGCCTGGGTTTTGGAGGGGGTGTCGGATGTGCATTGTGGAAGAATTCAGTTCTTCTCTGTCAGAGTTTGAACCATTTAATAACAAAACATACACATGGAGAAAGAGGACGAATAACACACAAGCAATATCACACACAATCCTTTTTCTGCTCCAATACATGTATCGATGTCTTTTATACTATTTGAACGGAAAACAAGGGGAATGGTGGGACATCTGGCAAGAATCAATTATGGGGGCTGACAGACATAAGATAAAGAGAACTAAGAACTGCAACACAAAGCCATTTTGGATGGGAGGGTGGAGGGACACACTCAAGGTCTATTGCAGCGGTCAGTATTGGGTGAGCCTTTGAGGAAAGGGTGAAAACAAGTTTATGATGGGAAGCAAGGTGAGGGTGGAGGGAAACATGAGCCCATTACTTTGAACATGCATTCCATTTGCAACATAATAATGAGATTGTCAAAGCACGCAGCCTTCTTCATGCAGTCAGCAAGTCACCAGATGCCCCTCACCTGATGCCTCCACGGTTAGTTAATTTCTCAGGCACACAACAGGCACCCTTGTTCCTAGTCATCGATAGTGAAGCGCCTCTCTTTTCAGCAGCTTTTTTTAAATATTGGAGATATCTTGGTATTGGTTATATGTATAATCTACTTTACGTGCATGTTCACCTGTATCCATATGGAAGTTAAAAGACTCTCAGGCAGGAGGTTGGGGGGGGGTGGGTCGTGATTCTGGGACCTGGCTTTCAATGAAGACGGTCATTTTGACTCCACTACGATAAGACCTTATTTTCTGCTTTGTTCAATTGAAAATTTTAGCATCAAGTGAATATAATTGAGAACAAGTCTGAAGATGACGATGGTTCACGAGTGGTGTTTGACAATTTAGATCGTTTCAGAAGTCAAGTATGAGACAATGTGATAATGTTTGACCAAGTTATAAAAATGATGAACATGATGTGGTACGAGTGTCAGGTTATTAGCTGCAAAATGTCGAAAACCCGGTTTCGTTCAACACCTTTCAAAATTTAACCTTTGCATAACCTTTAAAGGTCACAAAACAATGTTGTGGACATTTAAAATAAGGAAACAGGATACGCGCTATAGTTTATTGGAGTTAGTTCGTCGAAGAAGGTCGAAAACCAGGTTCGATTCCCACAACTTTGAAAATTTGACCTTTGTGAACTTTAAAGGTCAAAGGTCCTTTAAAGGTGAACTTTAAAGGTCAAAGATTATGACCTTTGGTGCAAAACTTCCTCTGGAACATTCCATGAACAATATAACGTCATATAGGTTATATGGCATTTCGCACTCCTCGGATTATCCATACTTTGATGAAATCAGCGTAAAAACAAACTTGAAGGGGGCGCGGCGGGCAAGGTGTTCGAGATAGAGCAAAATGGTTTCAAGACTTTAGGTGGGGAATGACCCCAAGATTATGCATAAAAAATATTGTCATCCTAGCTCTCAAAGTTTGAGCGGTCGTATGATTTTTATGTCAAAATTTGCAATTTTCTAAGTTCTTGACCTTGGGACAAAAATGAAAAATCGAGCTCCACGGGGCTATGCAGGTGCCATTGGGCTAACCAAATACCGAAACCCTTGTCAGATTCGACAAACCCCCGAGGAGAAGATGCAAATTGAAATAGGCTACCCCCTAAAAACACGTTTTTTGGGCGTGGCTCTGCCCATAATGGGCGCACCACGCCCATTCTCAGGAAAACACAACTCTATCATGATATAAACCTCCCACCAAAATTTTATCAGGATCGGATCAAAACCCACGGAGCTATGCTCGGGACAGACAGACAGACAGACACACAGACACACAACAATAACAAATATAGTGGTCACTTATTTTTTTTGTGAAAATATTTGTTCGTGAACCAATAAATGAATATAATTCCTTTCACTTCCACAGCATGAATGCAATGCCAACTAGAATGGCACTTGGTAGTGTTGTGTGGGAACCAACTTCCATAAAGTGGCTTATATTGTCATTCTGTTCATTTTGTAGATTTTGTTTCAAGTCCAGATGCAGATCCAGCTTATCAGTGGGATACAACACATAAACTGTTCAGCCTAGTGGAGGTATGCACTCTTATGTGGGAACCAGGGACCCATTTCATAAATTCCATTCACACATCAGTGTACATACCTTAAACCTATTTTATTTGGCTATAGGGGAACTTTGGGGAACAGGAATGCCCGGTTGTCATTCTCTGAAGGTTTACTCAACTGATTTGTGAGCATGTTCATGTGGCTCGTCATGTAGGCGATTGACAATATTTCAAAATTTGATAAATTTTGCAAACAGGTACTAATATTTACTTGAGATATGTACAGATGGCATAAAATTAGACAATCATGCCATCTATGTATATAAAACCCATATATCGTGAGAATCCAGTGCAGAAGTGCACTTCCTTTTTTAGTTGTTTAAAAATCAATCTGCTTGAATGTGGCCATTAATAAGAATTGTAGTATCAGTTCATTACTACTCCTGTTTTCTTATTACTAAATGTATGTAACTTGATGATTACTATTACATCTTGATGTAACTCATTTTCTTGGAACTTATGATCAAATTTATTTTATTGGAACTTGTCATCAAATGTATCCTCTCTTAGTTATTTTGTACTAGAGCCAAAAGGCCTAAATCCAATTGACTCGATAGCTTTCCTGGATGTCTGTTTTTAGCAGCATCTCGCGTAGCGAACGCTGCTCCAAGAGAGCTTGACGTTGTTCTTGTTCTTCTTCTTGTTCTTCTTCTTCTTGTGAAGACAAAACCTTTATACAGTAATCCCTTGACATACAAGTTTAATTCGTTCTGTGACCGAGCTCGTAACTCGGTTTTCTCGTATATCAAAACAATTTTCCCAATTGAAATTAATTAAAATACCATTAATCAGTTCCAGCCCCCCCAAAAACACCCTAATTTCTTTGTTACGTAGTTTTAAAAATGAGAAATGTATTTATAAATAATTAATGCAAAACATAATACAAAGATAATAAAATAGAATATAAATAAATAAACTGGTTTTATAAAGTGTATTTATCTTGGAGATGAGACGACTTCGGCTTACAGAAGATTCTGGTGGAGGTGGCGGCAGTGGTGGAGGAGATAAGCGGAGATTTGAAGGTCTCAGCACACTTTATCGCTAAACGTAATTGATACAATTTTTTTTTTCAATTCACTTTATCGCTAAACTTAATTGCTGTAATTTTTTTTCATTTTCTTTTTTTTATTTCCTTTTATTTTTATTCCTAACAAAATAACTGCACCAATGAAAAAACAAGAGCTAAAACAACGCAGATTACTACGGGATGACCCTACTCAACGAGATAACCAAGAGAACTGAACGAGTGAGTGGCGGGAGATGCGTGAAAAGGCGGGAGATGCGGGTGTTCGCTTGCTTGGCTGCGCGGCGTCTCAAAGCTCGCTCCACTCGTAACTCGGATCTAGACTCGTAACACAAAGCAAAAAATCGAGCAACGGCTCGTAACTCGGAATACTCGGAAGTTAGTGCATTCGTATGTCAAGGTATTACTGTATTAGGACTCTGCTCTTTTTATATACAGGATCCGGATCTCCTTAAATACTAAACACTTGTACACATCCTTGCATTGAGGGTGCCTTTTGAGAGTGTCTATCATGACCTTTTAAATATATTCGGACATTTGCTTTAAAGTTTCGAAAAGTTCATGTTACTATTTAAAGATTATTCCATTTAATATATTGTAATTTCGTAAATACGTGAATATACTATGATGGGTCTCACTATTGGCTTAATCAAGGCACGTGACGAAACATCGGAAGTTGTTTGTTTTTTTTGTTTGTTTGTTTTTAACCGACAAAACCTTTAGGACGCTGCTCTTGGACACATTTGTCCTTGTTCTGTATTATTCTCTCATAGCTTTCCTGGATGTACTCAATGCCCTCTCCTTTTTCCTCCCTTCTCTTCCCCTCTCTTTTTCTCTCTGTTCTTAGATTTCTAATTAATGTTCTTTCCATCTGTACTGACAAACCTTTGTAAAGGAATTGTGTTATGCTGACAGCCTGATGCATTAATCTGTCCAGAATTGCTTTGCTCGTAGTTGGACTGCTATTCGACGCTTGCTCATCTTTCTGTGCGTTTGTTGTTTCTCGGATAAAACAATACGTCTCCTTGGCGATTCGAACAAAGATGGTGAGGGTCAGAACACAACCAGTGCGAGCATGTAGAAACATCCAGCAACCACTGGCCACAGTATCTGCTTCATCTGCCATTGTGCAGCACCTGGTTGCCAACCCTATCTGTGCAGACGAGTACAATGCAGATATGTTCAGGATATTGAGCCGAGGTCGGAGCTCGTTTCATTTACGTATGTTGGAAGCAACCTTCATCCTTACCACCGATCCAATACTATGTCGTCAAAAGGAATTTGTACGATCTCTGTGTCTCTTTCAGCATGGAAAGATCGAGGGAAGTACGGTAACAAATGGTGAATGGACCTTAGGGGAAACCCATCCCCCATCTCTCCAGCATGTGGTTGCAAACGTCAATCATCGCCGAACTCTGCTCCAGCCAATGGGAGCTCGAGGTGAAGATGATGAGCCGACCAATGGGCGTTCGGATTAACCGTGACATCATTACGGTTGAACCAATCAGTGTCTAACTTATTGATACTTGCGTATAAAGCACGCGCCTTCACTTCCGCCTTCATTTGCTGCGATTTTTACCCTGAAGAGTACAGCACAAAAAGCTTCAGTGGCTATTATGTCGTGTTTGTTTGTATCCAAAAATTAAGTAATTCATCAATTGATTGATTAATCAAAAAGCAAAACTTATCATAATTGCCAAAGGACATCTTCACTTTTGTCCCCAAATGTCAGCTTCCTAGCTTAAAGGATGGCAGAGATATCGCCAGGACAAACCAACAAACAAGAAAACGGAGTGAAAACTCAGTACTCTGTTCCTTCGGTGCCCAGCGATGACATCATGCATCGCCTGTATATGTAATTGGGAAGGAGTGGTGTACAATACTGGAGTCGTCAGAAGCAACCCCAAAGAAGTAAAGAGAAAAGATGGAGTCATTAGGAGGAACCTGGATGGGATTCGGGTTTCAGCCGCTACTCCATGACCCTCAAACCCATCCAGGCACAGCCAAGTGAACCTTACAGAAAAATTTCTGCAGGAATTCACTTCTCCTTAAAGAGATAGATAACGAAAGAGAAATACAGAGTACAAGATGAAAGAAAAGAAAAAGGAAAAATTTGAATGAATAAAGAGAATTATGAAAAAGCGAAAGAAATGTGAAAGGAACAAAGAACAAAGTTGTCGGTAAGAACCCGGACAGATAGATTTCAGCAGTTACTCCCCAGGCTCAAACGCAGCAACATGCACAAGCTACCAGAGGTCCGAGAGTTAGTTTCAAGACGGTACCTGTTAATACAACAAAACATTTTGCATGTACAACAAAGTGATATGCAGGTAATTTTGCATCCACACATCAAGAGTTCGGTACAGGCAGATGGAACAGTATCCACTGTCAGTTTTGGACGTTTAATGTGCATTTGGTTTCATCAAGCTCCCATCCACTTTCCTCTGTTAAGGGTCATTCTGGCTTGTCAAATATGGCCTTGAGCCCCACCATGGCTAAGTAGTGACTGCTTAGTATATGTGGAGATGAACAGTCTTGAGTGGGTGGTAGTTTCTCAGGGTTCCTGATTCGATGGAAAAGTTCTGTGCGTAGACCATTGATGCATGTAGCTGTCATCGTTGTAGTGTACGTTTTGATGATAAACTTTTGAATATCAGCCATGCCAATGTGAAGATTGTGACCAAGATCTTTCAGTAACTTGGGATACTTCAGGTACAGTGCCTCACACCCCTCGACATTTTGTTGTTACAGCCTGAATTTGAAATGGATTCTACTGAAATTTTTTGTCGCCGCGATCAACACAAAATACCCCATAATGACAAAGTGAAAACGTTTTTTACAATTTTTTTTTTACAAATTAATTAAAAATGAAAAGCTAAAATGTCTTGTGTCAATTAGTATTCAATCCCTTTGCTATGATTGAGCTCAAGTGCCTCCAATTTCCTTTGATCATCCTTGAGATGTCTCTACAACTTGAGTTCACCTGTGGCCAATTCAATTGATTGGACGTGATTTATAAAGAAACACACCTTTCTATATGAGGTCCCACAGTTGACAGTGCATGCTAGAGCAGAAACTCCACCATGAAGTCCAAGGAACTGTCTGAAGACTGCTGAGATAGAATTGTGAGGAGGCATAGATCTGGAGAAAGGTACAAAACAACTTGTAGAGTGTTGAAAGTTCCCAAGAGCACAGTGAGCTCCATCATTAGGAAATGGAAAGATTATGGAACTACCCAGAATCTTCCTCGAGCTGGTCATCCGACCAAACTGACAACTGGGCAAGAAGGACCTTGGTCATGGAGGTGACGAAGAACCCATTGACCACTCTGACAGAATTACAGAGTTCCTTGGCTGACATGGGAAACCCTTCCGGAAAGACAACAATCTCTGCAACACTTCTACAAATCTAGGCTTTAAGAGAGAGTTCCCAGACAGAAACCACTCCTGAGAAAAAGGCACATGACAGCACACCTGGAGTTTGCAAAAAGGCACGTGAAAGATTCTGAAAGCATGAGGGAAAAAATTCTGTGGTCTGACCGTGAAACATGGTGGTGGCAGCATTATGCTATGAGGATGCTTTTCAGTGTCAGGGACTGGGAGACTTGTAAGGATAAAGGGAAGAGTGAATGGAGCCAAATACAGGCAACCTGCTTCAGAGTGCAATAGACCCGAGACTGCGGCGAAGATGTACATTCCAACAGGACAATGACCCAAAGCAAACAATCAAACCAACACTGGAATGGCTTCAGAACAAGAATCAGGTCAGGTCAGGTATGGGAGCATGTGGCAGAACAGCGTGTCACTGCGTCCACTTTCCGCCGGTACTCCAGGGGCCTCCGTCTGGCCATCCCCAGGCAGATGCCAGGCCCATCCCCATCTCCTTGAGATGATGGTCAATCTGCTGCAACCAAGAGGCACGTGGTCAGCCCACTGGCCTCATCCACTCATGAGACTCCCTCGCTGAGAGAATCTGGTGAGCAGGATCAGCGTCAGGAAAACGAGCCACATGTCCATACAGCCGCAACTGACGCTCACGGACTATGCAGGTAACAAATCTCATCTGAGTCTCTCTCAGCAACCGCTCGTTGGACACAATCTGACCAGCGATAGCCAAGGATTCTCCGAAGAGACCTGGTACCAAAGGAATTAAGTCTCCGTCTCAGATCCTTGGTCAGAGTCCAAGTCTCGCATCCATAGAGCAAGACTGGAAGTACCAAGGACCTGAAGACTCGGACTTTCGTCCTCCCGCACAGGTACCGGCAGTGCCACACCCCATGATCCAGTGAATCCATGACTCCCCAGGCCCGACCCAGACGTCTATTGACCTCTAAGTCACAGCCAGCAGAGACATGAATATCACTGCCAAGGTAAGTAAATCTCTCCATGACCTCAACATCCTCACCACAAACCAACACAGACAGGACAGCAGCATCCAAGATGTCACCGAAAGCCTGGATCTTAGTTTTGACCCAAGAAACCCGTAATCCCAGCGGCTCCGTCTCCTCATTCAGCACCTCGAGGGCCCCCAAAAGGATATCTAAAGTCTCCGCAAAGAAGACTGCAAAATCAAGGTCCGAGATCTTGACATTCCCAAACGATGCACCGCAGCTTGATCTCTCCGACATCCTCCCAAGAATCCAGTCCATACAAGTGCTGAAAAGTGTGGGGGCCAGTACACACCCCTGACGAACTCCATAACAACTAGAAATAAGTCAGAGATGGTACCACCACACTTCACAGCACTCTCACTACCACAGTAGAGTTCAGACATCAGATCGATCAGTTTTGGTGGCACCCCACGAAGACCAAGAATCCTCCAGAGGACATCCCGATTCACTGAATCGAACGCTTTACAGAGATCAACATAGGCTGCAAGCAGCCCCTGCCGAAACTCTCGTCTGCGTTCGGTGAGGACACGAAGATCAAGGATACGGTCAATCGTTGACCTCTTTGGTGTAAAGCTTGACTGCTCTGGACGCTGGTGCTCAAGCAGATGGTGGCGAACCCTATCAAGAATTATCCGAGCAAAGACCTTGCCCGGCACTGAGAGCAGCGTCACCCCTCGGTAGTTGTTGCAGTCTTGGCGATCACCCTTCCCTTTCCAGAGAGGAACAACAAGGCCCCTCTTCCAATCAGTTGGGATGATGCCTGTGTTCCAGGCAGAGCACAAAACTGCATGCAACGACACGAGTGCAGCATTTCCACCAGCCTTGAGAAGTTCAGCATGGATGTCAAAGATCCCTGGAGCTTTGCCCCGTTTCAACCGGTTCACCGCAGCCCGTGTTTCCACAAGCGAAGGTGGACCACAGTTGATTCGAGGGTCAGCAACAGGGATTGTAACACCCTTGACGTCCAACTCGACAGCTGGGGGATCAGCCTGGTATAACCGCTCAAAGTAACCGGCCCAGCGGGCCCTCACTTCAGACTCCTCTGTCAAGAGCCTACCACTTTCTGCTCTCACTGCAGTGTTCCGGGGGATGGGCTTGGATGAACGCAATGCGCGAATTCCCCTGTAAGCAGGACGAGAATCACCTGTCCACAGGTGATGCTCTACCCCCTCATAGATTCCTCGCACATCGGCCTCCTTGTCCACCCTCAGTGCACGTACAGTTTTACGCCTCAGCTCCCTGAACAGCTCAGCTCTGCCATTCAGCCTGGCCCTGCGACTCTGGTCAATGGTATCCAGTGTCCCTCGAGAGACAAAATTTTTCTTTGCCCTGCGGTGAGTTCCAAGACATCCACCGGCAACATCAAGGACGGTGGTCTTGAAGGCACTCCACAACTCTTCAGGGCGACCCAAGTGTCCACTCAGCCTGTTCGCAAACTCCTCAGCTACTCTCTCATCCCTGAGCTTGCCATCATCCAACCGAGGCTGGGATGGTACCATTCTCCAGGATTTAAGGTGCAGCTTTAGAGTTGCTACAACAAGCCTGTGGTCAGTATTGAGGAACTGAGCACTCCGGTAGACCCCGCAGTTCTGGATCATCCTCCAACGACCATCAATGAGGACATGGTCAATCTCCTTTGCCACACCGCCAGCGTTGGAATACGAAGTCCAGCGATGAGCTTGTGGGCACTGAAACCATGAACCAGCCACCCTTCGTCCATGACTTCTTGCAAAGTCAAGGAACTTAGTGCTATTCTGATTCATAGTTCCTGACCCATGGGGACCAACACACACCTCATAACCATCCCTATCAGTTCCAGTCGATGCATTGAAATCCCCCAAGACTAGAAGTGTATCTCGTCTGGGGCACTGATCAACCACAGACTCGAGTGTGGCGTAGAATGCATCCTTCACGGTGAGATCACTCGCCTCAGTCGGAGCATAAACAGAGACCAGGGAAATGACACCTAAGGAGTGACGAATCCTTAATCTCAT
Organism: Eptatretus burgeri; assembly: GCA_024346535.1. Classification (NCBI taxonomy): domain Eukaryota; kingdom Metazoa; phylum Chordata; class Myxini; order Myxiniformes; family Myxinidae; genus Eptatretus; species Eptatretus burgeri. Next base: position 10,585 of record BROF01006442.1, read on the forward strand.
AATACGCTCGTTGACCGGTGTTACCTCAATTATCATTGGGGTCAGCTTATTGGACACAGCTACAGCAACTCCTTGGGTATGGTAACCATCAGAGCGACCAGACCAATAGTAGGTGTAACCACCCACCATTATCTCGCCGCAATCCGCTCTCCGAACCTCAGAGAGAGCTGCAATCCCGATGTCCAAACGCTTGAGCTCATATGATAACAGAGACAGGTGATCATCCTCTCTTAGGGATAGGACATTCCAGGCACCCACCCGAAGGGAACGCCTCAGGTTAACCCAAGGAGACCGCTGTCTGGTGGACGACACCTCAGCACCACTTCGACACACTCTCCCGCAATCTGACCCAGGGATGTTACCCCGTGGTTTCCCTCCTATCATCAAAGATTGGGGGTCCCGAAGGCTTTGCCCCAATCCCGTCATCCGGTGAGCTGCCCTGCGAAGGGAAGCTGCACAGGAGGTACTCCCACGGAGTGGGTTTTCAGATTTTTTTTGCGTTTTTGTGTTTTGCGAAATGAAGGGTTTTACGGTGGCTGGAGTGCAAATCCTGCCACCAACCTCCTGATAAAAAAGTAACCCAACTGCATGAGTACGTCCACAGACACAGTTGGGCACTAGATATCGATGGCCGTTGGCTCACAAGGAGCTCCTCCGTCCTTTGACAAGTTTTGTTTTTAATCCTGCTGGGTGTCCATATCCAAACACCCTCCTCACCAGAAAACCTGGTGGGGGAGATGGTTTCGTCGCCAACAACCCGGCCATGGAACAAGTTAGTACAAGTTTACATGGTACCTGTAGCAGGTCACAGATCTAACCTGACCTGACACAAGAATCTAAAACCAAAAACAAGAATCCTTGAGTGTCCCAGCCAAAGCCCAGACTTAAATCCCATTAAGAATCTGTGGAAGGACTTAATTGCTCTTCACCAGCACTCCCCATCCAACTTGACAAAGCTTGAGTGAATCTGCAAGGAAGGTGAGGTCAGGTATAGGAACGTGCACCGGGGCAGCGCTTCACTCCATCACTTTCCATCGGTACTCCAGGGGCTTCCGTCTGGCCATCCCCCAGGCAGATGCCTGGCCCAACCCCATCTCCTTGAGATGCTGATCAACCTGCTGCAACTGCAAGGCACATGGTCAGCCGATTGGCCTCATCCACTCGTGAGGCTCCCTCGCTGAGAATATCTGGTGAGCAGGATCAGCGTCAGGAAATCCAGTCACATGTCCATACAGCTGACGCTCCATCCATCCATCCATTGGGACCATACTCTATTCAGAGCGTCGGTGTTGCTGAAGTAATCTCCTGGGCTACTGGGCACAATCCTGGACTGGTCGCCACTCCGACACAGGCTATTCGAATGGCTTAATCATCCCAGAAAGCTGGTACTCATTTTGCTGATCTCGGAATGATGACAGGATGAGTCAACCCCACCTGATATTAATTAAATGGCAGCAGGATTTGAACTCTGATTCCAGGGACCCCAAGCCCACCACCAAGCATACCAGAACGACACATACACCAGAAGAACCATTGCTTTGTAGAAACAGAAAGTTTAAAAAAACGAGTTTGCTGGAACAAGTGTTGTTGTCCCACCACATTCTTCACAATTAACGAATGACGGCCTTTGATTGGTTGAAATTTAAATGAGCCAGTCATCTGTCACGAGCAGCTGATCGTATCTCCCCTGTGAAACAGTCGATTTTGATCGCATTTCCCAAATGGCTATCCACACTTTTGAAAGTGGGAACATTGATCATTTGCTTTAAAATGATGTCATTTTATTTTACAGAACTTAGGATAATAGTTCCAGAGAGAGTGCCACCAAACGAAATGATAACTGAACGCCATATCAACACCACGCTAATTTATCAACACCAGATCAGAAAAAGAAAATGCAAAAACAAATTTTTAATGAAGTATTTTTTGTGTTTTTTTTGGTAGTTTCCCCCCCCCCCCAAGGGAAGGGGCATGGCCTTTGGTTAAAAAAAAAACACAACATGCACACAATCACCCATCAGTGCTCAAACTCCCGAAAAGTCCCATCAACATCCCTATACACCTCTATCTCCACAACTTCCAGGTACCTATCTAAATCCAATTAAACTTATCTGCTGTTTCTGCTGCCACTACCTTTCCAGGGAGACCATTCCATACATTAACTCCTCTCTGAGTGAAAGTCCCCTGCCTTACTATCATCTTTACTCTCTTCCTCTTTACTCTCAGGTGATGGCCTCTGGTCCTATCACTGTCTACTCTTTTTCATAATTCATCTGCACTTATTTTATCTTTACCCTTCATTATCTTAAACATCTCCATTATATATACTCGTAACCACCTCCTTTCTCATGTATAAAGCCCTGTCTCCTTCAGCCGCTCCCCAAAGCTTAGTCTGACTAGGCCTGGAATCGATCCAGTGGCCCTGCGCTGAACCCTCTGTTTGCCATCTATGTCCTTCCTGAGTTGTGGTGACCAAAACTACACACAATATTATAGATGTGGCCCTCACTAAATTCCTGTACAATGTTAACATCACCTTTTGATTTATAATTGACCCCCCTCCGAATACAACCTAAAACCCTATTTGCTCCACCTGTAGCTGCCCGACACTATGCTGCCTGCTTACCTCCCATATCTCTTACCACCTCCAGATCCTTCTCCTGTGTGGCACGCTCCAAAATTACCCCTTACATAATGTAATCTCCATTTTCATTGTTCTTTCCCATCCACAACACCTTACACTTGCTCAGGTTAAACTCCGACTGCCAATCTTTTGCCTCGGTCCTCTGGAAAAGCATACCAGTGCTCAGTCATCTGAGCTATATCTGGACAACCCAATATATCTGAGTTACATAATTTGTTAGAGTTGATCCGGCAGGGTTTGCTGGTTTTAAATAATCCATGATTTTTGTACTCTAGCACGTAGGGTGTTATGTGGGAATAATTGTAATGCATCAAACTCCTCCATGGGACTTGATTCTTGGAAGCTATGGGCAATTTTATAAAATGTCAAAACCTAAACCAAATTTTGGCAAAAAAATTAGTTTTTGGTTGGAAAACTGGATTGTCATGATATTTGGGTTTTATATACATAGATGGCATGATTATCTAATTTTATGCCATCTGTACACATCTCGAGTAAATATTAGTATCTGTTTATAAAATTTATCAAATTTTGAAATATTGTTAATCGTGTACATGACAAGCCACATGAACATGCTCACAAGTCAGTTGAGTAAACCTTCAGAGAATGCCAATCGGGCATTCCTGTTCACCAAAGGTCTCCTCCAGCCAAACGAAATAGGTTTAAGGTATATACACTGATGTGTGAATGGAATTGATGAAATGGGTTGGTCCCTCTCACCCGGCTGAACAGTTTACATTTTGTATCCCATTGACGGGCCAGATCTGGATTTGGACCTGAAACAAAATGGAATCAGCTTGTTCTTGTCACCTCCCCAACTCATCCACCAAATTTTGTCGTCATCTGCACACATCTTTTTGAAATATGCTCCATGTTTTTGGCTCCATCTCTCAATCGTGAAAAATCACTTGAAAAATTAAATTCTCGTTTCCTGATCTTCACAGAAATCAAATCTGTTCATGCTTGTCACACACTCAACCTGTCCAACAAATTTCGTCCAAATCCATCAATACATTTTTGAGATACCATGCTCACAGATAAACAGACGGGGAAAAAACATAACCTCCATCCACCTTCGGTGGCGGAGGTAACTAGAAAGCATCTCAAAATACAAAAACCCATCCACGTCCACTTTGTACTCCAACTAAACTTGATGAAAACAACATCTTTTTAAAATAAAAAAGTCAATTTTATTACATATTGTCAAAATAAAGATTTATGGAGAATTTGATGACAAAAGCTACAATGGGATAAAAGAAAAAGGTTATGGCCTGAACAGACACACGCACGCACGCATGCACCCATGTGATTGCTAAACTCCGTCGTCCGCGCTGCGAGGACAGACGGGCTCTTGATCGGTAGGCCAAGAAATACACATTGTGGAAAAGTTACACACATGTAAATGAGGTGATCGTTTTTTCATGAGATTGTATTGTATTGTATTGTATTGTATTGTATTGTATTGTATTGTATGCGAGGTAAAGCAAACATTTATTTGTGATGTTTAATTTGTTTTTGTAGACATACACCCTACATGGCCGTCTGGGCTTCGCAACGAAGGATTTCTCAGACTCTGGGCAGGTCATTGAGAAGGCCACATATGGTAAGCGTTTTATCTTGGATTTGGTCTCCGGTATCCTATGTTGTTAAAATGTCTATTCACATTTGTATTGTTGTGGTTAAAGTCTGACACAATTGATGGATGAGTACATTTCTGGTAGCCTTGTTTCAAATTGAGCAAAATAACTTCAAGTTGAAAATTTAAGAATCTTCATCAATATTTAATTATGTTAAACTACAAAGCAGTTTTATTGGTGGAGTTGTTTTTATGTATTACTTTTATTTGTTTTATTTTATTTTAAACTTTGATCTCGTAAGGCTCATGAAGGAACTTTCACATGTATCTTGTGTAGGATAAAAATACAAAAACGTCATTGTAATTTTACTTGAACTTGCAAAGAACCTGTCGTGATGGATGGGTTAATCCCCCACTTTATCGAAGTCTTTGCCATATTTTATTACCCCACGCGTGCGAACAAAAGGTGTGGGTGGTTAAGCAATTGGTTCAGGTCCATCCGTCCGCTGAGTTTATGATCGAGGAACAACACATTTAAATTGAATGTTATATTTTGAACATGAATTGGAAGACAAGTTTGCCGTTTTACCGTACTTTGGCTCTGAATTCAGACCGATCGCTGCGGAGAAAGAAATGAGATTTTTTTTGTTTGTTTGTTTTTTTGTTTTTTACTCTGCCTGCCTGTCTGGCAGTCAAACAAACAAAATTGCAAATCATTTCAAACAGGAAACTTACTGTTTTTAAGGACATTATAGAGGACACCAATAGTAGAAACAAAGAACTAATGTAACGTGTCAGGGTGGTGTAATAAACACTGCAAAATGGCAGTAAAACCTAAAATTTATTTATTTACCCCCACCACCGAAGGTGAAGGAGGTTATGTTTTCACACCTTTCTGTCTGTCTGTCTGTTTGCTTGTTTGTTTGATTGTTTACAGGATATCTCAAAAGGTTGTGGACGGATTCGGATGAAACTTGGTCTTGGTGGACACTTTTGGTGTGTGAACATGACAAATTGATTCGATTTTGGTGAGGATCCGAATCCGGATCCTTGTACTAGAATTTTTTAAAGTGATTCTTCACCATTGAGATACGGCTCAAAAACTATGTTAAGCATGATATCTCAAAAATGTATTAGGCCAGATATGTTTTTTTTGTCAGGTCAGGTTCGATCTGTGACCTGCCACAGGTACCATGTAAACCTGTACTAACCTGTTCCATGGTCAGGTTGTCGGCGACTAAACCGTCTCCCCCACCAGGTTTTCTGGTGAGGAGGGTATTTGGATATGGACACCCAGCAGGATTAAAAACAAAACCTGTCAAAGGGCGGAGGAGCTCCTTGTGAGCCAACGGC
>BROF01006442.1:26327-40949 GCA_024346535.1 Eptatretus burgeri
GGCCGTCCCCCCACATAGCGGAAGACGGAGTATTGCAATCACTTCTCTGTATCTATCCAGGCCGGAACTTTTTTTTACCAATTGAGCTTTTGTCATCAAATCTTCAACAAACCTTTATTATGAGATTGTGGAGAACACAAATTAATAAAATGAACATTTGTTTTTTTTTAAAACGGACGTTTTTGTCAAGTTTAGTTCGAGTACAAAGCAGACACGAGTTTTGTATTGTTTTTTTATTTTTTATTTTTTAATTCCTTCGTTGCATCATTCAAGATAGTATTTGGTGTGGCCAGATATTCTCGTGTAAAATGAAGAGCTCCAAGAGCAGAACAGCAACTTTGTCAAAACCTCAACATGAAATCCTTATGAAATGCTGGAAGTGCAACTTTGAAAAATTGTTCACGAGCCGACACAAACGTGTGCTCGACAGGAGAAGCATCAGCAGTCCATATCGTACTTCATTTTAAAGGATTCCTACTGTTGTAGGATAATAAAAATGGTACCATTGGAAAGCTAAAAAGCGATTTACTACAACAAAAATGTGTCCGTTTAATATGAAGGTTTCCTGTTTTTAAAGCCCTCATCCCATGAGGAGGAACAAGAGCTTAAATGCAGTGGTTCCAACAGTACCATTTATTATTGTATGACAGCAGGAATCCTTTCGAAGAACATGGAATGAGCACACATATAACAACCACCACAAGAGCAGCAACAACGACGTGTTATAAAAAGTCCTTTTTCATGTTTCACTTCATTTTACATCCTCATTGAGAGTTGCAGATAGACATGCAGTTTTTTTGTGACGTACAACATGCTGTCTTGATTAAAGCAATCACGGGCGGTTCGGGTTGGGTTTGTACATTTCACCATTATGCTTTTATTTGCACTTTCTGTCCACCTTACTAATTTCACCGGTTCATCTGTTTCACTCCTACCCCCTCACCCCCTTTGCCTCAGAGGTGCACTGTGTGAATGAGACGTGCTCTGCCCTCCGTCGCATCATTCACGAGATTGGTCTCGAGCTCCGGGCCGCAGCGTCCTGTGTCCTTGTGCGCCGCACATTTGAGCAGCCATTTGGCGTTGATGATGCATTGCTTCCTGCACAGTGGGGGTTAACCCCCATCTTGAATTCCATCCACCGGGGGCAGCCAGCCATTACCCGCTTCTTTGCCCGTTTGCTCTCCTCACCACAACCCATGTCTGAAGACATTTCCTCCTACTCGACTGGACACCAGAACTGATGATGAAACGACCCGACGTTCGGTGACTTCTGGCTCGTTCTCTGATTGCTCTTGAAAAGGGACTTTGGAATTATGTTTCAGTCTTTTTGTCCCATTTTTCGATGTGTTATTGGTCTCGATTCCGTTGTGGATACGTGTTCTCCATTTCAAGATAAAACGAAACATGATGTAAAATAATTAGAACACAAGTATAGTCTTATTTAACTGTTTTAATGTCATGAAGGGCATCATTTTGTTTTTTTCGAGTATGTAAGTTGTATCACACCGTGAGTTTGTGATGTGATTCCCAATATGACCTTTCTTTTAGCGTGTCTGCCTGCACACCTGGAGAGGTGGGTGGGGGGGGAGGGAGGAGGAGGGCATTGTGTCTGTCCATCCAGGCCAGAACTCTTTTTTTTTTCCATTTGAGCTTTTGTCATCAAATATTCTACCAAACTGTGTTATGAGAATTTGGACAATACCAAGTACTAATAATAAAAAAATTATCTTGTTTTTAGCTGTTGTTTTTGTCAAGTTTAGTTTGAGTGCAAAGCAGACGTGGATGGGTCTTACATTTTGAGATACATTCTAGTTTACAATGCGCTCGTTTATCCAGCATGTACTTTTGTTCATGTGTGCGTGATTACCATCAACATGTAACGCTCTCCGTGCCTCCTGCAGCTGTGCTCGTTCAAATTGGAACGCATGAATGGATTCATGGCTTTTCAGATGCCACGTGGGGTGGATGGTTGAGAAGCAGCTCCAGGAACTTGGTGTGTCCTGTTTCACTGCAAATGGTTGGAATAACATGAATAACCCATGGTGCATCACACCGTGCATCTCTATTTGATCCTTGGTTTGGTTCACAATGGAGGTTTCATTCGATTGCTTCAAACAAACCTTTGTTAGTGTTCCAAATGCCATTGTTTTCATATCGAGGAGGTTGGCACCAAAGTATAGTGACATCGTGCTCACGGAATGTGTGGATTTGTTGTTTTTTCCATTTCCCCATCCTTTAACATACAGCATTCTCGAATGCCTTCTGGTGCCTGTGGATGCGGATACTGGCTATGGGAACTTTTTTGGGAAGGCACGAGGATAGCATGTACGCACTTTCGCACCACAGGTGCACCGTTCTGGACTGAATACCAGTGCACTCGGCAGGAGAGAGCCATTAGCCATACACTTGCTCTCGCTCATAATTGATCTGGAAGTGCCGGTATCAACGTCCATCCTCACCGGGATCTTATCGATTGTTACATCAACTATAATTGGAGCATCGGAGCTCGTTGTTCCAACAGAGAAAACCTCATAAAGTTCCTCACTTGACTCTCGGCTGCAGACTGTGCTCTGTGACCTATCGTCCGCTGCATCAGGGTTCACCCCAATGTGATAAGCAGGAGACAAGTTCTTCAACTTGGATTGAGAACAACACTTCAAGTGTCCCCGCTTACCACAGTTGTTACAGGTATAATTCCTGTACCAACTGGAAAGCTTAATGATTACCACCACAACGCCAACAACTTACCCCAAACTTCCGGGTAGATTCAGAAATATCACGGACTTCCCCAAAGATGGAGCACCCCCTTGGGGAGGTGGGCAAGTTAAATCGCTACAACCTCCATCGTTCATGTGTAAAGACTCGTAACCAGCGTTGTTAGCTAAAGATCGCTGCCGCTTACCTAGAGGGCGAGCAAGTCGAGACGGCTCAGCTCCGTTCATCTGAGGGAGACGCGACAAGTATACAAATGCTTTAATCACGTCGACTTTCCTCAAAACTTATTCCAGTTTAATAACGACCTTGGCCAGAACTGACTGAAACGTTGGTGGTTTTTTTTTTATAATAATTTCACAAATGGCTCCCCTCTGGTGTTGACGTGAGACGATCTCGTGTAAATAATTCTTCAAGTTCAGGTGTACAAAAGGAAACTCCCAGTACTACTTGTATCTATTTGTGCCTGTGAGGACTACAAACCTCAAATTGTGTTATTTTAATGATCAATGCATGAGGAACAAGTTTACCGATCTTACTGATTTGGATATTTGTGTAATCACTGAAACCTTGTTCGACTGGCCTGTCTCAGATCATGAATCTTATGTGGAAGGACAAGACAAAGATATTCAGACAAGATGGAGATCTGAGCTTGTATCCAGAGGGTACGCACGTGATATGTAAGTAGTGGGAGAGGAGGAGTTCTGCTTGTTGTTAAGAGTGTGCTGAAGCCGTGTTTGTCTGAACCTTGTTGGAGTCGCTTGTCCACCTGAACGAGGCCATCTTCACAATGTTACAAACATTTGTGATTGTATAAACTCTGTAAATACGGACAATGTTCCACTCATGGGAGATCAGGATGTGCACACAGTGAAATTGAACAAACGTTCGTAGATTGCCTCATTGATAACTTGTTTGTACAAGTTGTGAAAGAGCCAACACGAAGTGCCAACACCCTGGATTTGCTTTCAACGAGCAATGAAGACCTTGTTGAGCGTGTGTCGGTGGAGGATCGTTTGAGCACCAGTGATCATGATGTGTGGAAGCGAGACCTCGAATCCCATGTGTAAATTGTACCCATAGCAAGGTGTACTTGTACTCCAAAGGAGATTATTAATTGCCTTTTCGGAAGGAGTGGGAAATATAAACTGTGTGGATCTACTTATCGGTGGTGATGTTGAGACCCAGGGGAGCTCCTTTGTAACTATTAAATAAATAAATAAATTGTATTTTCTTCCTCGGATCTAGTGTCGATGAGTTGTTTTGGTGTTGATGTGGCGCAGGCATGATGGGTGGAATGGCCTCCACCTGTGTCTGATTTGCTTGTGTGTGTGTACGTAATATGTAGATATCCCGACTAACGGGAGTCGACACTACGAGCCTGTGTCCTTGAAATAACGTTTACACTTCACTTGTTCCACGATGACGTTGTGTTGTTTCCCTCGTCTGTACAAGCAAGTGGGCACAATTACAATGCTGGTCTGGGAAGGATATTCGCTCACCGTCACGGGGGGGGGGGGCGTGGGGGGTAACGTTCCCAAGGGCACACTTGATGCCTCTTTCATGTGAACTGCTTGGTGTTTACACATAAAACCCTGTGCGGGGTTTGTTGCTTCACCGCTCTGCTTCTGCTCCCTCACTGATGGTGTGTTCAGTTACAAGCATTGAGCTAGCGCTTCCCAAGCCAACCGTTCCTTATCAACTGTTTTGAATGGAGTGCTTGCTTGAGTGCTTAATTACAACACTTACCGAGCGTTCCACAAGAAACTTGATTGCACGTCACACTTCTTCTTCTTGCGTATGGCAGCGAAGCTGTCGGGGTAGCTATCATTTCTTGGAAGCACGACTGTGTCGCTGATGCAGTGCCCCTCTACCAGTACACACTGGTACTCATTTCGCCGACCTCGGAAGGATGACAGTCTGAGTCAACCCCCTGGTTTATTAATTCAGGGGGAAACGAGGCTTGAACTCAGGACCCTGGGATCCCAAGCCACCACCTGGCTACAGGTCACACTGACAAGGTGTGTTCAGTTATTTCCCTCGTGCTGGACATTTTCAGGGATTTCAATCACGAGATCTACTCCACAGGCGGAGATTCACCTTTCCTCGCTAAACTTTACTTGTTACAATTAAAGTACGTGCTGTAAAGTTTACTTGTTACTAATAAAGTAAGAGCTGTAAAGTTTACTTGTTACTATTAAAGTAAGTGCTGTAAAGTTTACTTGTTACTATTAAAGTAAGTGCTGTAAAGTTTACTTACTAATAAAGTAAGTTCTGTAAAGTTTACGTGTTACTATTAAAGCAAGTTCTGTAAAGTTTACTTACTATTAAAGTACGTGCTGTAAATTTTACTTGTTACTATTAAAGTAAGTGCTCTAAAGTTAACTTGTTACTATTAAAGTAAGTGCTGTAAAGTTTACTTGTTACTATTGAAGTAAGTGCTGTAAACTTTACTTGTTACTATTAAACTAATTGCTGTGAAGTTTACTTACTATCAAACTAATTGCTGTGAAGTTTACTTACTATTAAAGTACGTGCTGTAAAGTTTGCTTACTATTGAAGTAAGTGCTGTAAAGTTTACTTGTTACTATTAAAGTAAGTGCTGTAAAGTTTACTTACTATTAAAGTAAGTGCTGTAAAGTATACTTGCTATTAAAGTACGTGCTGTAAAGTTTACTTACAATTAATATAAGTGCTGTAAAGTTTACTTGTTACTCTTAAAGTAAGTGCTGTAAAGTTTACCTGTTTCTATTAAAGTAAGTGCTGTAAAATTTACTTGTTACTATTAAAGTAAGTGCTGTAAAGTTTACTTGTTACTATTAAAGTAAGTGCTATAAAGTTTACTTGTTACTATTAAAATACGTGCTGTAAAATTTACTTGTTACTATTAAAGTAAGTGCTGTAAAATTTACTTGTTACTATTAAAGTAAGTGCTGTAAAGTTTACTTGTTACGATTAAAGTAAGTGCTGTAAAGTTTACTTGTTACGATTAAAGTAAGTGCTGTAAAGTTTACTTGTTACGATTAAAGTACATGCAGTAAAGTTTACTTGTTACTATTAAAGTAAAAGTGCTGTAACGTTTTCTTGTCCGTTAAACCGTTTTAACTCTATGTGCAGTCCATTGTAAGGAGAAACAGATTAATTGGAATGATAGTCCGTGCCTGGTTGGTTGGAATGGCATGTTGGCGATTCTCGATGTGATTGATCATGATAAGAGATTCCTCCCTCCTCCTCCTCCTCAGGTGAGTTAGGTTGGTGGGGTTGGGGAGGGATGGGATGTTTCAGAGTCCTGTTTCCCATCTTACTGTTCCTTGGTCTCTCTTTTTCACCCTTTTGTTTAAAACATGTCCTGTACGTCCATCTTGGCTCACGTTTTTAATTGTTTAGTCTTCACCGCATTGCATTGTTTACTGGAGTTTTGTTTGTTAACTTGACCTGTCCTTTGTACTCAGCTTTGTCTTCAGACAGACCACTGGATTGACGATCCCCTGAAGGATGTTATGCTCCACTATGCAGCACCCTTCTCTCCATTTCCAGGGAGTGCAGCGTACAATCGCATATGATTTCAAGTTCAAGGAAAATTTATGATTATCTGCTGCTAATTTTTGCTCCACGAACCTCTCTGATCCGACCTCCCCATTCTGCATTTTATAAACATTCTCATTGGTTGCCATAGATGGTTACGCCCCTACACCGTGGCCACGCCCCTTCACCCACCGCATGTTGCGGAGACATGCAAGTAACTTTCACCTGATCAAGGTGGGCATGTTAAGCTGGGCACGTTCACATTTGGAGTGCATGAAGATGGGAGTAAAGGGTGAGACAAACAAAATACTCAATGAGTGAGTGTCACTGAATGAATGAATGAGTGAGTGAGTGAGTGTGCATTGATCTTGCCAAATGTAGGAGCTGTTGAAAATTTCGTTTCATATCAGAATAGAGTGTATTTGAGGCTGTTGGGGATCATTGTGACGCTCTTCCTTTGTGCCTCCCTCCCTTTTTGTTCTTGTTTTTGATCCGAATGATTACCTCGTTCTGGATAACAGGATGCATGGTTGAAGACTGATTGCTCTGCTGTATCCGCAAACGTGTTGACATGGCCAGTGGTGCGGTGATACCACAAGTTACACTCTCTGCACCAACGGTTTGTGCGTGTCGTGAGGAACGGACGCCCAAAGAGGAACATCCTTCTGTTGAGATTTTAGCTGCTGCAACTGCTGCTGATGTTTGTGGAGACAATTCTCCCAAGGAGAATCGGCCAGATGATTCAGTCGGCTCATGCAATGTCGAGATTTCAATTGAGACAAGACCTCGAGGAACGACAGAACCCGTGACAGAACAAAAATTGCCCCCGGCCTTCATAGGGTCCCTGTCGAGCATCGAGGCGTCGTGCCCATTCCACACAAATGGATTTTCTTTGCTACCAGCATCTCCACCCCCTGCTTACGATGCCGAGTTTATCTTTCCAGAACCACCAAATCTCAGAACGTGCTCTTCTGCATTCCCAGTGCTTCCTGCTAACAATGACTCTCTCTCCGTGCCTTATTCTGTAGCCGATCCTTGTCCACGGAAGCGTGACATTTTGTCCCGTTTACCACCGCTTGCTCTCCCTCAACTTTTGGGAGATTCTTCACTGCTTTCTCATCCTGAAATGCCAGACACTCCTCAATGTGGTACGAGTCCTTCTGCTTCTGAAGTCTGTAAAAATGACCGAGCTAACTGTGCAGGCCATCCCACAATAACCAATTGTGGTCCAGTTGCCCGACATAGGCTTGAGATAGAGACCATTGACTGTCCATCAACTTCGGTCTCTGTTGAACATATAAACACGAGCGATGAAAAACCCATCATTGTTCCATTGCCTGATGGTCCACCATCATTTCTGAGAAGGTCTTGCCATGACCGATTCTTCAATAAGTTTTGTGCACTTCTCCTTGTCATCGTCTTCGCAGGAGTTGTTGCCATGGTGGTTGTTCCATACATTATCACTAAAGATGGTCCATGACATTTATGTTAACCCAAGCAGATGAGTGAATAATCTTCATTAACGAGCTGTCTTGGTGAAGGTTGTCCAGACGGCCAATCTCCACTGTTGTACAATTGAGGTATATTTTTATTCCACATTGCTTTTTCATTGTATTGCCACAAATAATTAATATAACTGACATTTCATTTGGCATTTTTGTGAACTTGATTCTTCTTGTTCTTGTTTGGTTTTGAATGCCGTGTAGTTTGAAATCTGATTGAACAGTTCCATGGTGTTGTCCTTTTTGTGAGGTTTGGTGGGTTTTTTTTTTTTTAAATGGCTGTAAGTGCAATGCAGATTAAATTAAATAAATAACAATTTGACGACCAACGGTGTTTTTGATGGAATGTAACCATTGGATTGCTGGTGTAGGAATAATTCAATTCCCACTTACACACTGTGATTGATTGTTTTTTGTATTATTCATATATGTGCCAGATGTCTCAATTTGTGGAGGATTTCTGCTTTGGATCTCATAAGTCCATCATCGGACGAGATTGTTAAGATGTATTGTGTTTTAAATTATATCTGATGGGGGTAATGTCGAGGTATAGTCTGCGTAGAGGTTTTAATTACTGTATAATGATAATGGATAATGTAGAGGTTTAAATTATATAATTTACCTTTGAATGGTCTTGTCTGCAATTGTTTCCCAACCTGTATATAAGCTTTCAGATTTGTGCTTCACTAGCAGGATGTTTCATCACAACGTGTTTCGTCCCTTGGACTGATGTTAGGCGATACACGTTCAGCGGAGTCTTTCGTGAAGAGTAGGCAAGCTATCGCTGGCACCTTCGACAAACTCTTTCCTGCACAAATCACCTTCGGTTGAACGGCAGACCTGGCCAACCAGTTCGTGAGACTTGGGCCAAAAATGTTCCCTGGCTGACCCGACAAGAATGGGAATAATTGGGGCTGTTAATGAAGTGGTAATATGTTGTACTTTTAATTGTCCTATATTCCTTGACACTACAATCATAGATCAAGTTAATAGGTTTTGTGGAAAAATCACCTCTTCCATGCATCAAATAACCATCTCCCATGTTTTTTTTTGTTTGTTTGTTTTAACAAGGTCAAGGCTCAAGGCTCATGGAAGAGCTTGAACATAGAACGGATCAGAAGGAAACAGAAAGAGAGAGAGAGAGAGAGAGACTGAGACTGAGACTCTAACAGCAGGGTTGAAGGACAAAATAGAGGGAGACTTGGAGAAATATGTGGTGTGGGCAGGAACGAGGGGTGGAAAAGATGTATATACAAGCAAACTTAGGAGGGAAAAACTGGGAAAAATTATTTGAGAGCGGGGGGGGGGAGTTATGGTGTTATAAATGATTATGGTTTTGGAGGGGGTGGTGGTGAGCAGCTGTCTTGAAGACCTGAATGGAAGAATGAGTTTGAAGTGGATGTGGAAGTTGGAAAAAAAAGAAAGAGGAACAAATGAGTGTAGGTGAGCAATGATTCTGGATTTTTGGAGAAGACAAAGAGACCACCGACCTGTCTGCAATGACAAACTGATAGGCCCATAGACTCGGCTGCAGCGCGGGAGATTCCGATAGTCTTGAAGACCTTGGCGTCAAGGTGATCATAAGATGTGAGGCATGGATGCATGGACTCCACGTTATTAAAAACACCTCACCTCCACATTATTAAAAACATCTCACCTCCACATTATTAAAAACATCTCACCTCCACATTATTAAAAACATCTCACCTCCACATTATTAAAAACATCTCACCTCCACATTATTAAAAACACCTCACTCCCACGTTATTAAATACACCTCAATGACACATTAAAAACACTTCACTGCCACGTTATTAAAAACACCTCACAACATTACTAAAAACATCTCACCTCCACATGCTTAAAAACATCTCACATCCACATTATTAAAAACATCTCACCCCCACGTTATTAAATACACCTCAATGACACATTAAAAACACTTCACTGCCACGTTATTAAAAACACCTCACAACATTATTAAAAACATCTCACCTCCACATGCTTAAAAACATCTCACATCCACATTATTAAAAACATCTCACCCCCGCGTTATTAAATACACCTCAATGACACATTAAAAACACTTCACTGCCACGTTATTAAAATCACCTCACAACATTATTAAAAACATCTCACCTCCACATTATAAAAAACATCTCGCATCCACATAAAAACACCTCACCTCCACATTATTAAAAACATCTCACCCCCGCGTTATTAAATACACCTCAACGACACATTATTAAATACATCTCACTGCCACGTTTTTAAAAACACCTCCATGTTATTAAATACACCTGAATGACACATTATTAAATACATCTCACTGCCACGTTTTTAAAAACACCTCCATGTTATTAAATACACCTCAATGACACATTATTAAAACCACTTCACTGCCACGTTATTAAAAACACCTCGACATTATTAAAAACATCTCACCTCCACATTATAAAAAACATCTCGCATCCACATAAAAACACCTCACCTCCACATTATTAAAAACATCTCACCCCCACGTTATTAAATACACCTCAATGATACATTATTAAATACATCTCACTGCCACGTTTTTAAAAACACCTCCATGTTATTAAATACACCTCAATGACACATTATTAAATACATCTCACTGCCACGTTTTTAAAAACACCTCCATGTTATTAAATACACCTCAATGACACATTATTAAAAACACTTCACTGCCACGTTATTAAAAACACCTCCACATTATTAAAAACATCTCGCCTCCACATTATTAAAAACACCTCACCTCCACATTATTAAAAACATTTCACCCCGTGTTATTAAATACACCTCAATGACACATTAAAAACACTTCACTGCCACGTTATTAAAAACACCTCACAACATTATTAAAAACATCTCACCTCCACATGCTTAAAAACATCTCACATCCACATTATTAAAAACGCCTCACCTCCACATTATTAAAAACATCTCACCTCCACGTTATTAAAAACACCTCACCTCCACGTTATCAAAAACACCTCAATGTGATGTTATTAAAAACAATATTAAAAACACTCCCACTATAATTCGTCCCCTAACCCCCTTTATCGTCCTTGTTCAGCTAACCTATCGTCTACTAGCCTACTCCCAACCCCTACTTTCCCTTCCCGGAGGGGAATAAGGGAGAGCTCGAGGCCCAACTCAAGCCTCAAGATGGCCTCCCCAGACTTCAGCGATCTTAACCCAAAGTGGGTCCAGCGGCCCACAACGAGAGCGAGGGGATGGATGGTGCGGAGGAGTACACTTCCTAATCTACCCTATCCATTTACCTTTAAACTACCCCGGGGCTTTCAACAAGCGCCTCTCGCTTAAGCTATTGGTTCTAAAAACCCAGATTCCCATCGCCTGTGTTGGTGTCCTTACAATTTCGGGCCTCGCCCCCCAATTTTCTTCCCGTGCCCTCACACGGTTTCATGGCTGGGATGCGTGGCTCCCCTTGGCAGGCACGACTCTCTGCCGATTCCCCTACGATGGCACCCCCGGGCACTACACTGCCATCGAGCCTACCAGCTCCCTAAACACCGGGGAGTGCCCACCCCCCATGGCACCTCCCCTGAAAGGCACACATGGCAGGCTGGCTTCCCTGGCCCCTTTCCGAGGGTCACCCGTGCCCACAACACTGCCCACGCGGCTAATGGCGCCCCGGGCCCCCGCACCATGCGGGCGCACCCGTGCCCACTACGCTGTCCCGGCCCTCCATGGGCCCTTGGCCTACTACGGCCGACTAGCCTGGTGCCCGGGGTACCCACTCAGCGATACTCACCTTTCGCAGCCACGCTCCCAGTCCGTCAACAGGGCTCCTGCACCCCTCCAAATGGGTATCGAGCCTACACTCCCACCAACAACAAAACGACCTCCATTTTGTCAATTTAACTAACCCTCTAATTCACTCTACACTGACCCCGGGGTCCCTTGGGCGGGAGTCACTCCTCCCCCCAATCACTCCGCACCATGCATTCCACATTCGCTCCATTCACACAGACCTGCTGGCCTCACTCACTCACCAAGCACATTTTCCACTTCACTCACCTACTCTTCAACACACACACCACTGAACTCCGCCATCCTTCTAACTACATCCCCTAACTCGTGCTCCCACGTCGTCCCTTAAACTAGTAGCACGTTCCTTTTAACACTACGTAGATAAGCTACGTCCCCTCTACACATCCACAGTCTGTCACTGTCTGCAAAATAATCCCATACTCCATTTTCCCAACCTAAATCTCATCTAAATCCCTCTACCTAATCCATTCCACGGACTCAATGAGGACTTACCCCTGCCCCATGAAGTCGGTCTAACCGAAGTAGCTCAGCTCACCCTTCCCCCTAACTCGTTTCATCCTGTGCCCAGGAAAGGGGGTCTTCCACACCTTGCCCAGGAATCCTGTTCACCCGAAAGCGAGGCTTGCTTTTGTTTTTTTTTGTTTTTTTTCATCGCGCAGCACCAGCGCGGCAACTCGCAACCTGCGCACCAGCGCGGAAACTCACAACCTGCGCACCAGCGCGGCAATTCACAGCCGCGCACCTTTGGCGTGACGTCATGGAAGCTGTTCGCGTCCCTCTTGGACGGTACCATCCGGCAGGGATTCACCCTCCTGCCGGATTCCAACCACACACGCAGCCAAGACGTCACCCGGCGCATAAAAAAAACCACAAGCCCCACATCTCGAGGGGTTCCCCACGCGAACACATGTGCTCTGCCCATTGAGCTTCACACAAACGCCCGCGTGGAGAACCCGTCCGGTCCAAGTCCGTTTACCTGCCTAGACTTTGTCCGTCCGCGGGATCGGCAACATCCACCACGTGCGTTTCCGGACCCGGCTTCACTCCCGCAAGCGAGCACGTGGCGGCCTCGTGCGTTGCACAGCACGGACCTCGCGCTCGCTGCTGGGTGAACCCGGCACGGTCCCCGAAACAGCTACAGCCGCTACCCGGCTTTTGTCCCTCTGTCGCAGTCTCCGTCGCCATTCAACACACGCACTCCCGCGTGCTACGACGCTCACTCTCCACTCCATCACATTCACACTGGGAGACGCGGCTGCATGCTTGCGCATGCCGACCGACATCTCCCTCACACACAGCGACCTTACACATGCTGTATCTCTCACACTCGGCCGCTCACTCACGCACCGTGCCTTACTCACACACCGTGCCTCGCACACGCGTGCCGTTTCTGGCGCACACGCGGCTCCACCCACACGTGGTGCTCCATTCATACTGGCCGTTTCACTCACACACACGGCCTCTTCCACTTGCGGTGCCCCTTTTACACACGGTGTGCTGGGAAGCACATGCACTCCGGCACACTCGCAAACACACCACTCACACACGGGGGCACACTCACACCTGGGGTCTCATCCACACACGGGGTCTTTGTCACCCACCCGGTCGCTCTCACACACGCCCTTGCACCCGCGCTATGCGTGCGTTGCAGCACGCATTTCGCCACACTCGTGAACACACACCTCGACACCACACACACCGGGACAACCACACTGGGGATTCGTGTCCCCACAAGGGGGTCCGGGGCCTCTATACCCCCCAAGCTTTCCGTGCACCTGTCCACAGCACTCCTCCCCTCGACCTCGCAAAGCACGACCGAAGCCACCTGGTCGTGAGTCGTCTCAAGGGGGGGGCATACTCCCTCCCCTCGTTCCTGGAGGAGGCCATCCAGCTGCTCGCACCGGGTCTCAGCCCAGTCCGCCAGCTCACCCCCATTGTCCTCCACTACCTCTGTGTGTGTGTGCGTCTCTAACCCCGTCCAATTCACTCTCTATCTTCCGTGTCTCTGCCAACTCGGTCACCTCTTCACCCTTTACCTCCCTTGTCTCCACTATTTTTATTTCCTTTGTCGTCACCTCGTGTCTCATCTCACACGTTTTGGTCTCCCCATTTAATTTTTCCCTCTCAGTCACCGTCACTTTTTCCTTCACGACCCTCGCCCAACACGTCTCCCGAATTATTTTGTCCTCACCTGCCTCCACCGCGAGCCTGACAGCCGTTGCACCCCCTCCAAGCTCGTTCGCTCCCACACGTGGCGTCGCCATTTTAAGCTCCCCGGTTATTGCCTTCATGCCCGCCTGCAGGCTTCGGCCCAGGTTCTGCGTCTCACCCCACAGTTCTTTCATTTCTTTCTTCATTCCTTGCGCATTTCTTTCCATTTTCGTTTTTATTTCGTTCATTTGTTGCGTATTCGTATCCATTTTCGTTTTCATTTCGTGCATTTGTTGCGTATTCCCTTCCATTTTTCTCATCAATGCCTCAAACATTTCCATCGTCCGATCCGTGGGAGAATTCGCACGTGGGGGACGTTCGTCCGCCACCCCAGCCACTGCGCCCATTTCGAACTCTGGGTTCAGTTTGGGGGGGAAAGTTCGTCCTGTACAACCAGCATTTCCTGCTCGGGGTTCTTATCCTGGGCCATGGATTCTACACATTCTAAATCCATTTCTAATACCCCCAGCTCCCGCTCGCCTTGAGACGCCATCTTATTTCTCGTAACGGGTTAATTTAAATCGCTTGTAATTTGGAGGGAATCGGGGGTCGCTCCTCCCACCCCTGGACCGATTCCCGTGAATTTAGCTGGAGACAGGAGAGCCTGTTTTTCCGCTCTCTGACACCAGTGTTGCCAGGAGGGGGGATGGGTTTGTATCCCACTCCTGACACCAGTGTTGCGAATTCGCGCCCGCCGGCGTGCGAACGGCCACGTGACTCGAATCGCGGCACGTCGCTCACCGGACGGACAATTCTGTCGTGAACCTCTCGGACTAACGCCGGGAGCCAGTCATGGGTGGGCCTTTCGGCCTCACCACGATCGTGCCAATCGGCCACCCGCGTGGGATAGGGT
>BROF01006443.1:24525-40887 GCA_024346535.1 Eptatretus burgeri
CAGGTCAGTGGTCTGTCTTTCACTGCCTTCTTTCTGTGCTTTGTTTCTCCCCCACCCCCACCCCCCAAGTTTCTGCAGGGCTCACAAGGTTCCCATCATCAAACCTCTTTCTTCTGGTGAAGCTACCAAAATCCAGGATCACTGCTCACCTTCACTCATTCGTTTCTCTTTTCCCCCACCTCAGGAACCAACTTCCATCTCTCCTGTTCAATCTCATTCTTCCTCCATGCCTTCAAGATCTCAGCTGTTCTCCACCATCTCAGATTGTCCCCAAATTCAAAACCAAGATCTTTTTTACATCTTCGTTCACCCCAACCCAACTCCCCCTCCGCCCTTCCATTTTTTTTTAAACTTTATCCCCTCGAAGTTTCCTTCTGTGTCCATCTTGTCCACCCCCATACATCCTCTCTTGCGCACCCCCATTCCTCATCCAAGTCTTCCTCCATCTTTAGCTGTTGACGTTTCCCCCTCTTTCCCATCATGTTCTTCAGGGCCATTCTTAGTCACGTGTGACCAAAAATATTACAAATTGTGGAATACATTTCTTCTAATTCTAAAAACCTGAAAGGTATATTGTTTTGTACTGTAAATATGGCTTGTAAATGTCAAAATCTATCAAGTGAATATTTTTTATGTTATGCTGATTGTTTGTTTCGGGTCAGAGGTCAAATACAACCAATCACGTGTGTGACTTCACACAGAAGCATTTTTTTCATAACTCAGTTTTATCTTACAAACTCTGTGGATTTTAAAAAAGCTAGAATGTTCATAATTCTAGCAGACATGCATTATAGTTCTGTGGATAGGAAAACACCAATGAATAAGATTAATCTCTTTCAAATTTTTTTTTATGTGTTACTTTATGTGACAATGTATGGTCACGTGTGTGACATTTGGGTGGTCACGTGTGTGATACGACATGCACAGGTACGGCAGGTGGAGATGCTTGCATAACATGTACTTTCTCCGTGCATGTGGGTAGTGGATACCATGTACTAAACAAGACATAAATCATTTTTTTGCTGTTCATGATTTTAACTGATATTGTGAAAAGTAAGTCCCTGAACCAGGAAATAAAGACAAAAGTAGCAAAGTTTTGTAAATGTTTCAAATTTTATTCATAACAAGAAAAAAAGTGTATGAATTTCAGATGCAAATCATTTCCTGCAATACAAGTGTTATTTTTACCTAAATTATAACATCACTAATTAACAATAAACTTTCGGGTATGGAGTGTTAACACTTCATGATGCTAGAGTTCTCTACCATAGTTGGCAATGTCTACTACTACTTTCGTGGTAAAACACAAACATTACTTTGACAGCAAATGCTAAATAACAACTTTCATTTATCTTGAGGACATGACCTCCACTGCAACAACAAGGAACTTCCACTACATCATGCATCACTTTGCATGGATATTAAATTTCAAATTTGAACTGCCCCCTGGATCCTGCCACCTGAGGCACTGATATCTTCCTTACAACTTGATCTTGTGTGTAGAATAAGATGTCTGGTGTTTCAGATGGAGGCCACCTCCAGAAATTCCCAAACTTGTGCATCACCTTAACCTCAGTTTCATTTCCAACTACCCTCAAAACCTCTCCAGTGAATAAATTTTGGTCATACCTTACCACCAACCAATCCTCAACAACCCAGTCAAGACTGTGTGGGAGCACTGTACTGGATAGAGATGTCTGGGTATGCTACACCACTTGTATGCCAGAACTTCAAGATACCAGGTGGAGATGCCTGCATAACATGTACTTTACTGATACCTGGCACAGGAATTACACTTTCTTATGGCTGTGCTTCTTGAATGGCACTCTTTTTCTCATCTTCTGAAAGATGTCTTGCCATGATATTGGGCATCAGTGTGGTTGCCAGGTTTGCAAAGTCCTGTGAGTTCTGGACAACTGGGGCATCAGCTTTCTTGCTCATGACATTACACCGAACAAGTGACTTGGCAGCACCACCTATGCCATCCACTACCCCTTCCCGTGAGATGTGGCAAAGTATTGCCATTCATATGTGGCATTGTGTTCTTGTGCCAAAATCAAGAGAAGTTTCACCATGAACTTGTTCTTGAATTCAGATGATGGCCCATCTGTGAAAAATGTGATAGAGCCATCGGCTGAAGCTTTGGTACCAAAATATCTTACAAATGTGAATACCGAATCCTTTCCCTTGTCATTTGTGTTTGGCACAATCAAATGAGACTGACACTTACCATTCTGGAAAAATGGCAGCAGTGAACAGTGACAGAATCACGTGACCACAAAGCACTCTGGACTTCATTCTGATACTCACAGGAGTAACAAATGTCACACACATGACCACTTGGTCACGTGCGTGACCAATTAATT
This sequence comes from Eptatretus burgeri, assembly GCA_024346535.1. NCBI lineage: Eukaryota > Metazoa > Chordata > Myxini > Myxiniformes > Myxinidae > Eptatretus > Eptatretus burgeri. Next base: position 26,892 of record BROF01006443.1, read on the forward strand.
AGCTCTTTATTAATTAAGAATGACAGCTTAGGGAATTCATATTTGGTGAATAGAAAGACACCATAAAACTAGCTTTTGACATGAAAAATAAATATCAAAGCTGTGGTTTTCAGCTGGCATAAACTTTTCATGGTTTTTGGTCACGTGTGTGACATTTAAAGTCAATTAAACTCTTTTGTTAATTATTTCCTTATAATTGAATAAAAGCTATTCTTTTTAAGAGAAATGTTTTTGAATGGATATGGACAAACATATTATGATATTAAACTACAGAAAGGAAGTTATTACACACTTTTTCAGTTGTCTAATAAAGGGGGAAAATGCATAATATTTTCATTATAATATACACCTATGTAAATTTATGAAAACTAGAACGTGCCCATATGTACGTGCACGTACGTGCGTGGCAGTACGTGCAAAAAACAAAAAATAATAATAAAATAAAATTCAAACCGCGTGCCACAAACAACAACCACAAAGGCCGTTCCTTCGCCATCGCGTGCCCGTACGTTTGTGGCCGTACGTGCGTGGCCATACGGACAAACAAAAAAAAAACACACATCAATATAGGATCAAATGCAAAAGGCTTGTAGCATGGTATTGTGTACACTGTGGTCCTAAATGAGGAGAAAGCTTAGAAATTGAACCGAGTTTTGATAAGATAAACAATCTTAATGTCATATAATGCCCAAGTGTCTGTGCTTTCAGAAAATGGATACTTTGCTATGGGTCCTATGGATATAGTTGCTTACAAAGCATGTTTTTTATCCAAACACAGGCTATCAAAAATGTTAGGAAGTATGTAACAAATTGCATTTACCAAGCTGCTACAAAATTACTGGTAGCTATAAGCTTGATTTTATAACCATAGAATAAGTTTACCAAGATGGCCCTATGATATTAAAAAAAATCAATACCAAAGGCCAGTTTGTGTTCAGTATACAGAACATCAAAGGTCGTTGGGAAGTACGTAACGTTTTTAAGATACCTGCACTTTTAATCCGAAGATGTTAGTTTGGTCAGAGCTTTGACCCTGTCGGAGCAATATAAAGAGGAAGAATTAAACTCTGCCCAAATAGATCGTGAATCCCCATGATGTTGGCTAACAAATGATATGCAAAACTTAATCATACAATGACTTTCATTTTTTGGTCCCCCGTGCCCTAAATGTGTACATAATACCTTGCTACAAGCCAAAATGGATATCCGTTTCGTTCTTCATCAGTTTCAGCTGCACGACGCCTTGGCACGCGCATAGCGTCGCGTGTCAAGCGAGTAGCTCGTGCTTCGTTAGATTCCAATGCGCGTGCACGATGCACAGCTTTGTTCCTTTGCTGTCGTAAACGACGACTGGATTGGGGCATTGTGTTGAAGAAAATCGAGAAAGAAATCGAGAAAGTACAGAAATCGAGAAAGAAAGAATACAGTAAGTCAATAAATCGAGAAAAAAAAATCGAGAAAGAATACAATAAGTCGTCACTTATTCGTCAAGTCCGGAAGTTATTCCGGAAGTCCGGAAGTTAATTCCTCACTGTCCGGAAGTTCGCATATCGCAGTTACGATTAATCGCAATTTAGTTTTAATGGCCAATTATTCAATTAGCGCCAACGTATTTTGCCTTTTCGCAATGTCATCGCAAGGAAAAACACAAAGAGAAGAGGAGAGAAAAAAAACGTACGTGCATAAGAAACAACAAAAATAAATAAATAAATAAATAAATAAATAATAAAACCAAAAAACAAACAAACAAAACTTTCAAACAACCACACAGGCCGTTCCTTCGCTCTCGTAAACGACGACTGGATTGGGGCATTGTGTTTATCTATTAATGCGCAGACGAAAATCGAGAAATTATTAGAATACACCAAGTCATCACTATCCGGAAGTCCGTACGTTGTAACCCGTAATGGGGAACTCGGCCGAGGTTCTCTTCCCCATCGGCCAGGCCCACGCAGCATCGTGTGAGTGTCCTGTCATTGGTTGGTAAATAAATGGCCATAACTTGGGAAGCACTTGTCTGATTAATATTGTTTTGGTTTCCACCCGCCGGCGTGCAGACGACCGCTTTTAGCTAATTGCGGCCGCGCACCCACTGGACGGGCAATCCAGTCGTAGCCTTCCGGATCAACGCCTGAAATCCAGCCACGGGTGTGCTTTTAAGCATACCACAACCTTGTCAATACTCTACCCGCGCTACAGGGTCCGATTGCCGAATGGTCGATTTACCTAATTATTCACGCGGGCAGACTACCGAGAGATTGTACCTCAACGGGACCTGCTTGGAAACGAGCCGCTTAAGCAGCTCGCTCCATTTGCGATTTGCCGAGCGGTGTATTATCGCCAAGCCCCGTTGGAATACGATTATCTTATCGGCTATTAAAAAAACAGCTATTATTCCGAACGCAATTACGGCAGCTCAATGAAGGAAGGGACGCAACAAGCAGGTGAATATTCAACAAAAGGGGACATTTATTTAGAAATGCACGCATGCAGTCAAGGCAATGAATGGGGGTAGGGACAAGACGCGAGCAAACAAAAGAACTACAGCCGTTCTATTTATTATTTACACAATCACTTAGTCAGTTCTACTTATAGGACAAGGTGCCACAATTTTCATGCAAAGAAAACCCCAGGAAAGGAAAGGGTAGAACAGGACCCGTAGGCCTTTAATGTTTCCACGGAGCTGTGGAGACCGCAGGAGCTCCATGAGACCGCACAGGTTACCTGCCACCCTCGTGGTGACTCGCTGGACGACCTTCGATGTCTCGCTGTCAACACGGCAGCTGGTGTGATGGCGACTCGGTTGGTCCGGGCCTTGCCGTGCGGCCTGGTCGATCGGGCCTAGCTGACGACGCCTCAGATGAGTGAACGGGCCTTGCTCTTTTAGAGTTGATGCTCTCTTAAGAGCCCGCTCACTCCACGGCGTCACTCAGACCGTCCCGGGGCCCAATCACCTCGGACCGTTATGCCGCTGGTTGGAGACTTCTCGCCGGCTGCCTCCACCGACCAACAACCCTGCACTGGACTCGAACCTCTCCCTGACTTCAAGCTCCGCTGCGCTCTGACAGCCAACAGCCCTCCACTGGACTCGAACCTTGGCGCTCTCCACCGGACTCCAAGCTCCACTGCACTCGACTCCGAACCCCGACAGACTGCCGGCTTGGCGTTCCAGCACGCCCTTTTATGGGGTACGGGGGTGCGTTTGGTCTTCCACCTTCGACCTCTCCCCCCCCCCCCCCCCGCTGGCTCTGCCCCTTTGGGCATTTAGATCCGATCTGGCCGTCAAATGCGGAGAAAGCGGACGTGGTAGTGATCATCGGCTCCCGCCCCAACGAGGGAGTCCCCGCGTCTGTCGGCGGAGATGCCGCTCGTCCGTGGAATACCGTTGCTGGCAAAAAGATAGCGGCGTTTGTGGAGATGAAGATGAGGAGATGTTGGCGGTTGTTGGGAATGGTGGTGAGGAGATGTTGGCGGTTGTGGCGACAGTGGTGAGGAGATGTTGGTTGTGGCGACGGTAATGAGATGTTGTTGGTTGTGACGCTGGTGGTGAGGAGTTGTTGGTTGTAGTGACAGTGGTGAGGAGATGTTGTTTGTTTGCCAAAATAAAGAGAGCAAAAGAATAATACTACCTCAAAGATACACAGCCCGGCTCACGAATAATTCCCGTTAGACATCGGCGGGGAAATCTATCTGGACACACACTTATCGACATAACTGATCTTCGGGGAACCTAAATGGTGTTCTGTGAATTTCCACAACCGTAACAATATCAAACCTTGAAAAGGCACATACTCAGGTCCCCAGCAATAATCCTGGCAAGATTCAATTAGATCGGACCAGTGGTTGTCGAGAAACAGCAGACACACAATTATAGATAGATGAGCATGAATGGGGTCTTAATTCAAAAATAAAAATATAAATCATGCAACTTAGGACAATGCTCCTCATGAATATACAACTTTAAAATTTATAGCACAAACCTCATTTTTTTCAAATTTGGTTCATTTTTCAAACAATGGCCCTTGATATGCAAAAAAAAAAAAAAAAAAGATGGCGGCGTTCGACATCGAATGGACATTTTAACTAAAACAAACCCAACACAGAGTCGAGGGAAGTTCAGAATCGTCGCCATGATGCAACAAGCCTCCGCGACCTTCGCCATTATGACCCAACTCAGGTGGGTTATCCGTGCTCCGTCTCTTGTAATAATACTGTTAACGTCAAGCGGGTAAAGAAAGCAGCAGCTCGTCCCATTTTAAGTGTTTGGGCCGACATTGCCGGGGTTCGAATAACCGACCGACCCCCCAGTTTCAGAGACGACGCTCTCACCATTTACACACAATCGTGACTCGTTGGACGGCGAGTCGAAGGACGTGAGTGAGCAAAGTCGACCGCTTCGCGTATTAAAATGTCGACACGGTACAATGAATTCCATCACCACACGGATTAACAAGTCCCTGCAACGCCCGGTTTTACCACACGGCCTTGCAAAAAAAAATGTACTCCTCATCAAATGGCAAAGCATTCACGATTATTCCAACTACGTGTCACACGACATGGAAAGACTCACGTCTCTTGTGGGCAAGAGTGGTAATTGGGACAAAATGGCCGACCCGGTAACGTCACACCTCGCGCCAAAATTGTCGTTGTTAATTGGTGGGATTCTTCTTCTTCGTATTATAAATAACTCGCAGAGTGCCCGCCCGACGGGTGGTCTTGTTTCGAGCACGCAACGCGTTCTTGACGCACACCTTTATTTGGGCGGTGTATAGGCAAGTGACGGCTTTTCATACGCAAAAAATAAATAACCACACCGATTGCTTACAATTTAAAACACCTCACCGCACTGGAAAACGTGGGAACAGGAATTCTGTACTGTAAATACCTTATATGGAGACTTATAATACCCTCCCCCACCTGGAGGCGGTGCTACACGATACACATTCACATAGAGAATTAGCGTCCTCCCCCCTCCCCCTTTTCCCCCAAGAGCGCCGGTGAAGATAAAAAAAAACAAGCTCAAATGAGCTAAGATCCTCCTCATCTTAATGATGACGTCATAAAAACGAATATGACGTCATTATGATGTATCAGGTTTGCGATAAATCATCTGTGCTAATGTTCTGCTTGATTCCCACAAACAAAATTCAAACAGCTTGCCTAGTTTCGGAGATTACGGTATAGGCGATTTACATTAGCGGCGATATTATGACGTCAACTTTTTTTTCTGGGAAGAATTTCCAAAATCGGAGATGGTTACTGCCTGCGCGTGGGCTTTCTGCATATACATGGCAAGTTTCATGAAGATCTGATGAAAACTCTGGGTTGTGAAACAAAAAAAATGTCAAAAAATAGCAATGACGTCATAAAAATTGATATGACGTCATAGTGATGCATCATATGTGCGGTAATTCATCTCTGCTAATGCCCTGTTCGATTCCCACAAACAGAATTCAAAAAGCTTGCCTAATTTCAGATAATTTTTTAGGCGATTTCCATTAGCGGAGATATTTTGACGTTATAACTTTCTTTTCTCGGAGGAATTTTCAAAATCGGAGATGGTTAATGTCTGCGCAGGGTATTTTTACATACATATGCCAAGTTTCAGGAAGTTTCGATGAAAACTGTAGGCTGTGAAACAAAAAAGTCCACAAGAAGATGAAGAACAACAACGTGAGTAAGACTTAGAGATCCTCCACGAGGATCTAAAAACATCCCATATACACTAATTGGGGTCATGCTCATCCTATGTAGAAAGCCTGGATGTAATCAGCCCAGTACTGGAGAAGGAGTATCTCTCCTTCAGCCATTCTTATAATTAAACCCCTCAAATCCACCCCTTTCATTTGGTTAGTCACAACAGTGAACCAACTTCATGACTTGCCAGTCCCAATCGGCTGAGTGTGGATGACTTATTCGTCACTTGCAAACTCATACATACTCCACAACTCAACCCTCCATTCAATGACGTTCTGATTTTGCTCTGATGAAGGGCTCATGCTTGAAATCAGTTGCACATCACTTTCACTGATGGTTTATCTTAGCTTTTCCACCAATAGAGAAACATTATCCTGGACTTGGCAGGATATTTTTTTCTTCTAAAAAAAAATCCAACACACGAAAACCCACGAAACAGCCAAAAAAGTGGAGAAAGTAAAATGAAAAAGTTTATCTGTAACGTTTTTTTTTGTATACAACCCAAGCTTTGTGTGTGTGTTTGGGGGGGGGGAGAACGGTTAGACGGAAGAATGGTTACCATCATTCAAAAAGGATACCGGTCGATTGTCAACACATTTTATGAACACTTGAAGCAATCGATGAGCACTGCAGCCCTCTGGCGACAGAGGTATGTACTCTTCAGGTCAGGTATGGGAGCATGTGCCAGAGCAGCACATCACTGCATCCACTTTCCGCCTCTGACTCCAGGGGCCTCCGTCTGGCCATCCCCCAGGCAGATGGCTGGAGCAGTCACATCCCATCTCCTTGAGATGCCGATCAACCTGCTGCAACCATGAGACACGTGGTCGGCCCATTGGCCTCTTCCACTCATGAGGCTCTGTCGCGGAGAGAATCTGGTGAGCAGGATCAGCGTCAGGAAAATGAGCCACATGTCCAAACAGCCACAGATGAGGCTCACGGACTATGCAGGTAACAAATCTTATGAGTCTCTCTCAGCAACCGCTCGTTGGATACAAAGTCCAACCAGTGATTGCCAAGGATTCTCTGAAGAGACCTGGTACCAAAGGAATTAAGTCTCCATCTCAGATCCCTGGTCAGAGTTCAAGTCTCACATCTGTAGAGCAAGACTGGAGGCACCAAGGACGTGAAGACTCGGACTTTCGTCCTCCTGGACAGATAATGACAGCGCCACACCCATGATCTAGTGAACCATGACTCCCCAGGCCCGACCCAGATGTCTGTTGACCTCTGGCTCAGAGACATGAATATCACCACCAAGGTAAGTGAATCTCTCCACGACCTCAACACGAACAGGTACATAGAAGATAGCAGCATCCAAGATGTCATTGAAAGCCTGGATCTCAGTTTTGACCCAGAGAATCCATAATCCCAGCGGCTCCGACTCCTCATTCAGCACCTCTAGGACCCCCAATATGATATCTAGAGTCTCCGCAAAGATGACTGCATCACCTGCGAAATCAAGGTCAGAGATCTTGACATTCCCAAATGATGCACTGCAGCTTGATCTCTCCGATATGCTCCCCAGAATTCAGTCCAGACAAGCGCTGAAAAATGTGGGGGCCAGTACACACCCCGACGAACTCCAGTAACTGGAAATAACCCGGAGATGGTACCAGCACACCTCACAGCACTCTCAGTACCAGAGTATTGTTCAGACATCAAATCGATCAGTTCTGGCGGCACCCCACGAAGACCAAGAATCCTCCAGAGGGCATCCCGATTCACTGAATCAAACTCTTTACAGAGATCAACATAGGCTGCAAGCAGCCCCTGCCGAAACTCTCGTCTGCGTTTGATGAGGACCCGAAGAGCAAGGATACGGTCAATCGTTGACCTCTTTGGTGTAAAGCCTGACTGCTCTGGGCACTGGTGCTCAAGCAGATGGTGGCGAACCCTATGAAGAATCATCCGAGCAAAGACTTTGCCCGGCCCTGAGAGCAGCATCACCCCTCGGTAGTTGTTGCAGTCTTAGCGATCGCTGTTGCCTTTCCAGAGAAGAACAACAAGGCCCCTCTTCCAGTCAGTTGGGATGATGCCTGTGTTCCAGGCAGAGCACAGAACTGCATGCAATGACATGAGTACAGCATTTCCACCAGCCTTGAGAAGTTCAGCATGGATGCCACAAATCCCAAGAGCTTTACCCCATTTCAACCGGTTCACCGCAGCCTTCGTTTCCACAAATGATGGTAGATCACAGTTGATTGGAGGGACAACAATAGGGATAGTAACACCCCTGACATCCAACTCAACAGCTGGTGGATCAGCCTGGTACAACCGCTCAAAGCAACCGGCCCAGCGCGCCTTCACTTCGGACTCCTCTGTCAAGAGCCTACCACCCTCTGTTCTAACTGCAGTACACTAAGGGATGGGCTTGGAGGCACGCAATGCGCGAATTCCTCTGTAAGCAGGATGAGAATCACTTGACCACAGGTGATGCTCTACCCCCTCACAGATTCCTCGCACAAAGGCCTCCTTGTCCACCCTCAGTGCACGTTCAGTTTTACGCCTTAACTCCCTGAACAACTCAGCTCTGCCATTCTTCCTGGCCCTGCGACTCTTGTCAATGGTATCCAGTGTCCTTCTTCGCCTGACGGTGCCTTCGATGACATCCACCGGCAACATCAAGGATGGTGGTCTTGAAGGTATTCCACAACTCTTTAGGATTCCCAAAAGCACTCAGACCCTCCATGTTCTCCACTCAGCCTGTTCACAAACTCCACAGCTACCCGCTCATCCTTGAGCTTGCCAACTTCCAGCCTTGGTTGGGATGATACCATTCTCCTAGATTTAAGCTGAAACTTCAGAGTTGCTACCACAAGCCTGTGGTCGGGATTGAGGAAATTAGCACTCTGGTAGACCCTGCAGTTCTGGATCATCCTCCAGTGACCATCGAGCACATGGTCAATCTCCTTTGCCACACCAACAGCGTTGGAATACCAAGTCCAACGACGAGCCTGTGGGCGCTGAAACTATGAACCGGCCACCCTAAGTCCATGACTTGTTGCAAAGTCAAGGAACTGAGTGCTCTTCTGGTTCACAGTCCAGGCCCATGGGGACCAACACGTCTCATAACCATCCCTATCAGTTCCAGTCGATGCATTGAAATCCCCCGACGAGAATGGTATCTCGCCTGGGGCACTGATCAACCAGACTTGAGCGTGGCATGGAATGCGTCCTTCACGGTGAGACAATTCGCCTCAGTCGGAGCATATACAGAGACCAGAGAAATGGCACCGAAGGAGTGACGAATCCTTAGTTTCATAATATGCTCGATGACCAGTGTTACCTCAATTATCATTGGAGTCAGTTTATTAGACACAGCTACAGCAACTCCTTGGGTATGGTAACCATCAGAGCGACCAGAACAATAATAGGTGTTACCACCCGCCATGATCTTGCCACTATCCAGTCTCCGAACCTCAGATATTGCTGCAATGCTGATGTTCAAACAGTTGAGCTGAGATGATAATCCTCTCTTTGGGATAGGGCATTCCAGGCACCCACCCAAAGGGACCACCTCAGGTTAACCTGAGGAGACCGCCATCTGGTGGCAGACACCTCAGCACCATCCCGACACACACTACCGCAATCTGACCCCAGGTTACCCCATGGTTTTCCTCCTATCATCAAAGAGTGGGGGTCCCGAAGGCTTTGCCCCAATGTTGTCATCCGGTGAGCTGCTCTGCGAAGAGCAGCTGCACAGGAGGGTCTCCCATGGTGTGGGTTTTCAATTTTCTTTGCGTTTTTCTTGTGTTTCGCAGAGTAAAGTGTTTTACGGTGGCTGGAGTGCAAATCCTGCCACCAAACTCCTTAAAAAGTAACCCAACTGCAGGAGGACGTCCGCAGACAGTTTGGCACGAGATATGGATGGCCGTTGGCTCACAAAGAGTTCCTCCTTCCTTTGACAGGTTTTGTTTTTAATCCTGCTGGGTGTCCATATCCATACACCCTCCTCACCAGGAAACCTGGTGGAGGAGATGATTTAGTTGCCTTTAAAGGAAGAAATATTTTATTCAGGGAAGATCAAGTTTGGGAATATTGTCAAAAAGGAGAAGGGATAGAGAATGAAGGAAGAACTATGCACAGCAGGTTGGGTTCGTTTTTTGTTGTTTTTGAGGTGAAGAAGAGTTTGCATGCTTGTTTGGAGCGAGGAGGGTGGTTTAAGAAGAGGCATCAGACATAATACTTGGGAGCAAAAGAGCAAAAAACACAAAGCATGTGCAATGAAAAAACAGAGGCAGAAGTAGCAAGCCGATTATCCCAGCCCGAGAGTAGGCCAGACTTTGCCAGAGACAAAAATTTGACAATTCAACACACTCCCAGCTTTCCACCTGCCCTGCACTTCCCCCCTCCCAGCTTTGCACGCACCTCCTACCCCCCCCCCAGCTTTGCACACACCTCCTACCCCCCCTCCCCCAGCTATGCCATAGCCTCACCCTCCCAACTGCATCATCAATACACTTGGCTTGGTGGATATAATTAGTGCATTCCTAATGCATGTGTGAAAATTGGCAAATCTGTTTGTTCTTGAATGACTGAGTTATTGGAGATGCTGAAGCATTAGCATGGTACCTCCTCGTCATGGCAGTCAGAAAAACGTTCCTACATCTGGTTTTATGGTGCCACAGAATTTGTTGGGCTTACTCTTCTGATGTTATCTATATTCCAACATAAGATGTAATCTGGTAATCCGATGTTATGCGGTAATCCATTGCAATACCAGGCAGAAAAACTGAAATCACATATTTGTAATAAATATTTATTACTTCACACAAAATAGTAATTGATGAAGTGCAGTAAAACCCCAAAAAAATCAGATATTTGGCAAACAATTTATTTTCGTAAGAATAAAAAAATGGCGCTTTATTTCAACTCAAAAGTATAATTTGATATGAAAGTGTTGTTGGATATGCTTGTGTCCGCTTTAGATATCAACTCACTGTTACATTTGATCTCAATTAAAAGCAGGGGCATCCTGGGGGGAAAGAGTGGGTAGTCACCCCACCAATCATATAAAGTCTGAGTGAAGATATAATTTCACTCCACCAAAAAAAACATTGGTAATAATGCATGATTATCCCAAACACTAACTTTGAATAATGCATGACATCCAGCATGAAAATACATATTGAGCATCTGTGATGGCACCCCATCAACTTGCATCCAATATACGCGTAGACCAGGCCGAAGCGCGCTAGCGCATGTTTACTTCCACAGTTCATGAAGTGTGCTTTTTACGGTTGTATGCACTCACATATGGTTTAGCTTCCTCATTGTAACGCTGAGTATCAGAAGCAGCACATCTTCAACTGGTCTCATTAGTTTGCCCACACATGAACCTTTATTCAAATTCAAGCTGTTTTAAGGTAGTAACACATGTGACGGTTCAGTATACGGTAAATCCCCATGTCGAAGACAAACTTTTTTCCCCCAAGAAATTGAGGGGAAATAAGGGGTTTACGGCGTGCGTTTTGTGTACAGGGACTGTCCTTGAGGTGTGAGTCAGCTGTGTTTTCAACCCCGTAACAGCAGGAGGCTGCAGCTCGAGTTCACATAGCGATACCAGGCCAGCGTACACCATCGTAGACAGAATTTTTTTGTTCATTTTTAAGTAAGATCAAGTTGTAACAACATGGAGGGGTGTATTAAAAAAAAAAACACAAACAACATACATGTGCTGATGAGAGAGAAAGAGAGAAAGAGAGAAAGAGAGAAAGAGAGAAAGATAGAAAGATAGAAAGATAGAAAGATAGAAAGATAGAAAGATAGAAAGATAGAAAGATAGAAAGATATATATATATATATATATATATATATATATATATCAGATGCTTCAAACTCAAGTTGTCATCTGCAAAATGATTTTCAAAGGGCAAATGACCTTTGACGTATTGAACCCAAAATTGAATCAGTTCATCTTTGTATCATAGTTGATACTTGCGTCGAGTTTGGTTGAAACCCCTTCTGTAGTTCACAGGTTATTGTAGTCACCAAAATCTGCTACACACGGACGGACAACCCCAAAAAATAATGCCTCTAGCCTCTGGTTGCAGGGGCATAATTTTTTTTTTCGCAATTCATCACAAACCCATATCTAAAGCCAATCTTTTCACATTCTGTGGTGGTACTTTCATACTGAGAAAAAAGAGGGACTGTAATTGTATTGGAAATTTTCTATCATGGTCTTGAAGTTCAGGTAATGGTTTTGTCAAAAATACTTCACCAATGAGTGACTCCTTTCTTTTTCCACTTTGAAAGCTGAATTAGAAATGTGCAGACATGTATGTATTAGGGGGGGGGAGTGGAAATTAATCAAGTGTAAATGTGCACAAATACAAAAAATACACACAAATCAATGAACCATTCATGTGAAACCACATACAAGTATATAATAGCTTTGGGCTCAAAGGATATCTTAAAGGAACACCTTTGAGCTGTCTTGTCTGGGTTCCAATCTGTGTCCCCAATGTTTTGCATGTAGGATGATGCCTCAAGGTTGTGTCATCATTCAGAAGTATGTTAAGTCGGGTGTCCCATCTGCTAGCATGAGTTGGTGGACGTTAAAGATCCCAAGGTATCTTTTGCTTTGATTGGGCGAGTTATCGCCGGCATCCTGCCTAAATTCCAAATTCCTGAACCATACTGTCGTTCACCCTTACTTGGCAAGCATTGTGGGTATGCTAATACCCCCAAATGTGAGTTGAGCAAGGCCTTCATTCTGCAGTGAACTTAAAAAACAAGGTGAGATGATGATGATGATGATGATGATGATGATGATGATGATGATGATGATGATGATGATGATGATGATGATGATGATGATGATGATGATGATGATGATGCACCTAAATTGCCATAATCATCATCAGGAGGCTGAAATAAATATTGCACGGACTGCAGATATCTACATAATAAAATGCAAATGCACAAGAACATTTTCTATTATTTTTGTTTTTTTCTCTTCTTTTTCTTTGAAGCCCTACACATTTAGTGGCTCTCAAACTTGTCATGAGGAAAACTCATAGAGGCACTGTGTAATTGAGAATCGCTTTTCGTGCATTCAAAATGATGTCATAGCAGCTTTGAAGCCGCTTTTGATGTTCCTGGGCTGTGCGGGCCAGGTCCCGGATTAGCCGTAACAAAGCCAAACGCCTTGCTAAGGAAAGGTGTGCGCGAGTACGTGCCCGGGCTTCTGACTCCAGGTAGAGACGCATTTTACAGAACCGTTGCAGTTCTGTGAACATTCCAGGAGAGCACTTTTCCATAAGGGATCCCAAGGATTGCTTGTTAATGGCTGTTGGGTCAGATGTCATCTCATTCTCCTGCTTCTCACCCTGCAAGCTTGGACTCTCACCCTCTGCATCACCTGAGCCAAAACACTTTGGTTCGTGTTTCTCTTTCAGTGTTGAACATTCTTCATCGTGCTTGTGGGAGTTAAATGATAAAATGACTTGAAAGTTCTCCTGCTTGGCTGACTTATTGTGGCAAAGTTTTATTTCTTCACACCAGTTCGTCGAGTCTTGTGCAGCCACTGCATTCTCAGATGGTACAGGCCTTTTTTGTAAGACTGGCATTTTTGTTCTTGGTTCTCTCTCAAATAAAACCTCTTCTTCATCTCTTGTTTTCTCTTTGGGTAAGGATAGAGTTTCTCGAAGCACATCAGGTTTGTCATCATGTCGTGTTACAGCTCTGCTAATTTCTGACTTTGTAAGGACCGAGTCTATAAATTCTTGCTGGGCTTGTAACAGAATATCTTGCTTAAGTACTGCAGACACCTGCTGTTTATGAGAACACAAATTTAAAGTGGTGGCTTTTACAGAACACTCAGGATTGTTGCAGTTGTCATCACACAAAGGAGGAGGGTCCAGAAGATTGTGATTGGCATCATGTTGGGTGAGCGGTGCAGGGCTCGGAGTTGAGTTCTGCTTCAAAGGCAGCATTTGCCTGTTCTGTGAACAAGATTAAAAAAAAAGGGATCATGCTATTTATTCAGATATGCATTTAACTATTAAAATTTAAAGAGAAAAACAAACAAACAAAAAAAAAAACTTTCTGTTTAAAGCTCAAAGGAGTTTTTATTTTAAATTTTAACATGGATCTTTCCTTTATAGCAAACAAACATATTCAACATACATGAGTAACCACAGCAATACAATGAACTCAAATGAAATACGAAATACAAGGCTGTGAACCATACTTTGACGATCAAACTTGTGCTTTATTATTTTTCTATTTCATACAGAGATTGAGGCTCATGGAAGGAGGGAGAGAGAGAGGGAGAGGGAGAGGGAGAGGG
>BROF01006444.1:1345-19106 GCA_024346535.1 Eptatretus burgeri
GATAGCTGGTGTTGCGGAAAGTGCGAGTCCGGCGAGGGTGTCACCTCGACCGGGCCGGGAGGCGTCTCAGCCTGGGCTGTCTGGTGGCGCTGCCCATCCGAGGCGGGTCAGAGTGCGGCCGCGGTACTTGGAGGATTATGAGTGTTGATGGGTTTCCGATGGTCATGTTGTGATTATCCGTTCGTTATGTGATGGGTCATTTTACGAGGGGAGGAGTGTGCTGTGTCACGTGATTGGGTTTTCGTATATCATGCCTCGCCCGCTAGGGGTGGGAAGAGTGTGCTTCTGGTCGCGCAATAAAGCGGAGTTGATGGTGGCTCGCGTGCTTCTTGCGTCCCACCGCACCTGGTACACACTAAACTCAAACACTCCAATTTCACTCTTGCACTTCCTTGGAGTTTTCCTAGTGTGCATGCAAAGTTTCAGGCTGCGAGGTTTTATAGTTTTGGAGTTATGGAGGAGACACACACACACACACACACTTTTATTTGGCTCAGTGGTAAGGATGGTGGCTTGGGATCCTTGGGTCCTGAGTTCAAGCACCGACGGCCGATGAATTAATATACCAGGGGGTTGAATCAGCCTGTCATCCTTCCGAGGTCGGCGAAATGAGTACCAGTTCCAGTGTGTGTACTGGTAGAGGGGCACTGCATCAGCGACACAGTCGCGCTTCAAGAAATGATAGCTACCCCGGCAGCTAAGCTGCCATACGACCACCACCACCACCCTTTTATTAGTCTCTCACTATCGAGTGCAGCCTGTGACTGCTGGTTGCATCATTGTTTGGGACGCGGCTATGCCGCTGATGCAGTGTCCCCCTTACCAGTACACTGGTGTTTATTTTGCCGACCTCGGAAGGATGACAGGCTGAGTAAACCTCCTGGTGTATTTTTAATTCAGCGGCAAATGGGGCTTGAACTCAGGACCCAAGGATCCCAAGCCACCACCCTAACCACTAAGCCAACACCAGGCTATCCTTTTCTTAGTATAGATGGGTCTAAAAGGTCCAATTAGTTGAAAGCTCGAAATGGTCAAGTGTCTTCGTTGCCTGAAGGGTGTGAGGGGTGTAAACTGTAAAGGTCTGAATATTTGAGGGGTCAAAAAGGTTTTTTAAAAAAAGCTCCAAATTGTGAAGTGATCGAAAGGTGCCTAAATTTTTGAAAGGGTCTTTAAGGTAAAAGGAGTCTGAGGGAGGGTCTTAATCTTTTTTTAATCTTTAAATCATAAGGATCTTAATCTTTTTTTCTTATTTTTTTCATAAAAGGAGTCTTAAAAGGGATCCTTTTTTTGTATACCAAGTCGAGGCTCATGTAAGAGCTAATACACAGAAGCATATAACAAGCCAGAAGACAAGAGGGGTGGGAGAGGGAAGCACAAAATAGTGGGGAACAAAGACAATAGAATATCTTTGGAGGGGAGAGGAATGGGGTGAGGTACACAGGGTAAACAAGATGCTACTACAGATACTTTCAGGAAGGAAAACAGGGAATTTGAAGGAGGTGAGTTTGGGGTAGATTAATGGGGGTGGTAAAGATCAAGATTTTGGATGGGGGAAAACATGGGATGGTGGTGAACAGCTGTTTTGAATACCTGGAGGGAGGAGTGAGAACAACGAGAGTGTGGGAGTTTGTTTGAGGCAGGAAAAAAGAGGAATTAAAGAATTAAAGTGTGCAGTGATTATTGATTTTGGCAGTTTCACCAGAAGAGGATTTTTTGGAAGACCTTGTGCGCCCTGAGGAAATATAGGGGGAGGGGGGACAGATCACAGACAGAGCAGGGAGGAAAAGCCGGAGAGGAGGCGGTCGAAGACAAAAAGACCACCGACCTACCTCTGGTGAGAGAGTGAGAGACCCAAAGACCCAGATTCATCATGGGAGATACCAATGATCCTAAAATCCTTGGTTTCCACAGCGTGAAGTCAAGCAAGGTGTGAGGCTGGAGCACCACCCCTAAGTGGGAGCATTACTCCATCAGACTGCAGAAGAAAGCTTTGTAAATGTTTGGATGCGAAGGTGTGCCAGGGAAGTACTTTCCATGGGATAGGATTCCCAATCAACGACTGGCTTTGGAGGCCAGCTTGGAGATGTGGCTTTTCCAAGAAAGATCATGGCAGATAGTGAGACCCAAAAGTTTGATTGAAAGGTCTTCTTCAAGAGGATTGTTGAGAAAGTAGATGGGGGTGCTGGGGGGGGTTCCAGATGGTCCTTTCAGAGAGACATAGTGAGGGTATGAGGGGGCTTAAAGGTCATTGAGGTTTTTTGGGTCATCTGGGCCTTTTCGGTCTTTGTTGTCCATCACATATCGTATTGATATGGATACAAATTGTTTGGTTCCACTTTGCGAGGAGACATTCCCCCTCCCCCACCAACTGCATAATGTGTGGATTTGTCCAGGAGAGTGGGGGGGGGGAGCGGGAGCGGGGAGAAAGGCGCGATGTTGGGCATGGAATAAAGTTGAAAAAAACAACTGGAATCCTTCGGTCAGTAAATATTACATGGTGGCAGCGGTAAATTATCCAGAATGGAGCAATTTAAACCTTCGGATACACTGTGTCTTGAAGGGAATATAGCGGAAAACTGAAAACGCTGGGAACAACGATTTAAGTTGTACTTGAAGGGCACGGGGGCTGACAGCAAGACGGAAGATGTCCAAGTCGCGATTCTCCGCCATTGTGTTGGGGGGGGACGGATTGGAAGTGTTTAATACCTTTGATTTTGGTGACGGAGAGGACAACAACAAACTCGAAGATGTACTGAAGAAGTTTGCACATTACTGCAATCCCCAGAAAAACCTTGTTCGAGAGGTACAAATTCTGGAAGCGCTCGCAGCACGAGGGGGAAATGATTGATCAGTTTGTCATGGACTTGAAGAAAATCATTTAAAAAAAAAACTGTGAATACAAAGAACCTGCAGATGTTATGATCCGTGGTCGCTTGGTGTTTGGAATCAGCGATGCGAAAGCACATCTTCTTTGGGAGAATGTTGATGATCTAACGCTACACAAAGCACTGTCGTCTTGCCATGCTAGTGAAGCAACTGCGAGCCAGCTGAAGGAAATGAGAATTGCAGCTGATGATAAGCCGATCCATGCTGTTTCTGATCGGAGAAAGAAAAGTTCGCCCAGAAATTGTGTCTCACAGCTGTATAACTGTACAACGTGTGGTCATAAGCATAGTCCGAGGCAGTGTCTGGCATTCGGTCAAACTTGTTATACATGCGGAGGTGAAAATCATTTCTCCAAAATGTGTAAAATCCATAAGAAGAAAATGCACACGTTACGGACAGTCACATCTCAAGGAGCCGAAGGAGGTGTCGACAGTGATGGCTCTGATTCAAGGAAACTGCTCATTGGTCAGCTGACTGTGAATGTGCACTCCTGTGAGAAAGCTTGGCTTACTAAACTCAATGTGAATGGAATGGTCATACATTTCAAGCTTGGTACTGGTGCAGAGGCCAATGTGCTGCCTCGGAGTATTTTTCGACAACTTTCGGTGCAGAAGAACCTACAACAAACAAATGTGGTGTTGTCCTCCTATGGCAATCACAAGGTGTCACCGGAAGGCAAGGTCCTACTTGATTGCTCAATCAATGACGTCACATACAGCTTGGAGTTTTATGTCGCAAATGTGTCATCTCCACCCATTCTTGGATTAATTGCGTGCACACAGTTGGATCTTGTTCGGAAAATTCACACTGTAACTGAGACGTGTCTGGACAAGGATAAATGGTTGCAGGAATTTCATGATGTGTTTGAGGGGCTCGGAGAAATGCCGGGTGAGTACCATATTGAATTGAAAGCTGGTACTACTCCAGTAACACACTGCCAAGAAGGGTACCACTCAGCCTACATGACAAACTCAAACACACCTTGTATAATCTGGAGAATGAGGGAATTGTTTCCAAGGTGGATAAACCTACAGACTGGGTTATCAGTCTTGTGATTGTTGGAAAGAAGAATGGTTCCCTGCGTCTCTGTTTAGATCCGAAAGATTTGAACAAAGCAGTTAAACGTGAACACTACAGAATACCTACAGCAGAGGACATGGCTTCAGACTATGTGGTAAATGTGTATTTTCCATTTTAGATGAGAAAGATGGTTTTTGGTAGATCAAGTTGGATGATGAAAGTTCATTGTTGTGTACATTTAACACGCTATTCGGCCGTTACAGATTCCATAGGTGTCCTTTTGGGATCTGCTCAGCCCCAGAAATCTTTCGGAAGAAAAATGACCAATTATTTGGTGATATAGATGGAGTTGAAGTGTTTTTTGATGACCTGATAATTGCGGCAAAATATATCACTGACCATGATGGCAATTCTGGAGCAAGTGTTGCAGCGTCCTGGAAAGAACAATGTCAAGTTCAACATAAACTAGAACTAGGTTGTCGATGGCACACCATCACATATTCCCGCGCGCACTGCTTTGTCCCATTAACGCTCGGTGAAATTTTATCTTGCAAAATGGATTGACTATTCTTTTCTATTTGAAGTGCTTTATGACCAAATACTTACTATATTTACTAAATCACAAGTCATTGCAAGCATGTCAACATTTCATGAAGCATTAATTTAACACTGTCCAGCAATATAGAACTGTGCATAAATTTAATCATAGGAATGAATTGTGTATAATATTAATTATAATTATTCATAATCAATTAGATAAATACAGTAAAACCTGTGACTGTTTGTCACTCAAGGGGGCCACATAAGTAAGTTCTTTATAAAAGAATTTACCATGTACAATGGTAAATACACTTTTAAAAAATCAGCCCCCATGACCCCACCCCCTCTGGCCCAGCCCCTAGGGGTCATATCAAAAATGTGACAGTGTTGTGTCTAAATGATATATTCAACTTCAATACATTTGAGACTGCATGGTGGGCCAAAGCAAGTTCACGGGCAAAAATATCAACCACAGTTTGAACGGCCGATCCACTCCTCTCTACTGCAAGCCAAAGAAGTCCAAATTTTGTAGAGATGAGATGAAAATTGACAATTTTGGAAATTTTAAATTGTCAATTCAATTGACAATTTTATACAATTTTCGAAATTGTCCTCTATTGACCTTTTGGCCTATGATGACCTCAAAAATAATTGGAGGTTGAATTCGGTGACCTGATTTGCAAATCATGTTTAAATTTCAAGTCAATCAGATGAAAATTGAGGATTTTAGAAATTGCACCAAAGTTGTTGACCTTTGGCCTATGTTGACCTTTTGGTCAACGTTGACCACAAAAATATTTGGTGGTTGGATTCACTGACCTGATGTGCAAATCTTATTCAAATTTCAACTCAATTGGATGAAAATTGATGATTTTAGAAATTTGATAAAGTTGTTGACCTTTGGCCTATGTTGATCTTTTGACCTCAAAATCAATAGGCTTCTTCCTTATGACCAACTCCACCATTTCATGAAGATTCGTGAATATCGGTTTAAAATGCGACGTGGTGATTGACATACAAACAAACAAACAAACAAACAAACAAACAGACAAACAAACGGGGGTGAAAACATAATCTCCTTTCACCTTCAGTGGTGGAGATAATAAGTGTTACTATATATTCTTAAGAGTTCATGCAAATCTCGAGAAAGTGATTTTCATTTCCTATGATAATGATTTATTTTGTTGTTACATCTAAATTAATAAATTACACTGCTGAACTCAGAATTCTGTTCCCCACTGTAACTTTATCTCAAACCCATCATGCTCCTCCACTCCACTAGCTTTTATGATCATGTCTTTGTGAAAATATGTCTCCTTTGTGCTCTTCAGAAAAAGGGTCAAACTGACAACATGCATGGCAGATCAGTAAGGCAGATCAGCAAGGCAGACTGGTGAAGCCAAAAAATCCACCATCTCCCTCACAGACTGCTCAGCCATCTTTGGTTACTGACATCAATGGTTCCTGAAATTCCTTCTTCAGCAGTTTTTCTCCACCAGGAAGACAAACCAAACTAATGGGAACCTCCTATCCCTCTGCCTATCCTGCAACTATTGTGCATCCATTACTTAATCTAGAGCCTAACATCAAGCTCATGTGATGACAATCTTCTCAAGGCAAGCACCATCCTCCAAAGCCTGGTTACAACTGGTCAATTCTGTCACTGGTGTGTACTGTCCTTTGGTATATAAACTCCGAAAGGATAGTCATATGGACATTGCTCTTGAACAAACTGAGTATCACAATACTGTTTTAACTGCAAGGCCCATGTCAACAATCCATCTTTTCTTATACCTATCTGTTCCCTATTAGAGATTGCCCCTGTTGCATGTAGACTTCTCTTCCACGATGGGTGAGAAATTCCAAGTCAATTGTCATTTCTGATCATCAGTTCATTCTTTTCCCTGGCTATTCCACCATGGACATGTTGCCTCATCTCACTCAACAATGGATAGATGGTCTAAAAGACAAATAAGTCAACACCATCCATCTCTCTCTAATCTTCAATACTACCTGGCACCCAATTTCATCTTTAAATGTGTCTGCCAATGGTATTTGGACAACTCTCCTTGATTGGTTATCCAATTTTTCCATGAGCAGAAACAACACATCACTCATATTGCTATTGTTTTGTATCCTCAATTTTGGGGCTTCAATTTTGTATCGACAATTAGTTCATGTGTTTATTTTGGATGACTGGTCCCCTTTGACCATACGAGTATGTCATTCAGTGAATGTGTTGCCCTGTACAAAGCCCTGTTGCCCTGTTGCCCTCACCTTCACAAGCCTACATTTCTCAATAAAAAGGCAACCATGTTTTGCTATCGAGTGTTCCTGCTTGGCTGTGAAACATATTCATGCCAGACGCTTATATAGAAAAGTCCTGGTGTGCTCTCTGCTTTGACTGGCTTATCGATATTGAATACTCAGTGATAATGCTTAAACATGGGGGTAATACCTATGTACACTCACCTGGTAGCAGCTGGATAAGATTACCTGGGAACCACTGCGAGGCATGGATGACCCACAAAATATGTAACGGAGAAAATAAATACCGATCGATTTTTTTTTTTAATGGCGTGAACAAACTTTGGTACATCACGAGTGATAAAGATTGTGGTCATGTTTTTTAGAAATTGTGTGTAGTTTTGGAGAAAGAAGCAAATACATATTTGGGGGCGGGGCTCCCCCATAGACCTCCTTTAGACTCCATTTTGTAATGGCATGAACAATATTTGGTACATCACGGGTGATGAAGGTGGTGGAAAGTTTCATTCGAATTGTGTGAAGTTTCTGATAAGAAAGCAACTATCTCTCTTGGGGGGAAACCCCCCTATAAACCCCCTCAGACCCTGATTCTTTTAAAATGGTGTGAACCATCTTTGGTACATCACTGGTAATGAAGATTGTGGTCAAGTTTCATCAGAATTGCATGTGTAGTTTCTGAGAAGAAAGCAAATACCTATTTTGAGGGTCAACCTCCATCAACCACTGAGGGCCTGATGTGTGTATATATATATATATATATATATATATATATATATATTTTTTAATGCGATGAACAAACTTTGGTATATACACGATGATGAAAGTTTTGCTAAAGTTTCATCAAAACCACATGTTCAGTTTCAGAGAAGAAGTTGCAAGTTATTTGAAGATGAACGGAAGGATGGACGGATGACGCACCATCCCATAAACTCCCCAGAACTGCGTTCTAGGTGAGCTAAAAAAATAAATGAAAATGCAGACATTGAATAGAAATGGCCAAATTCAAAATTCCCTGCTGGGAGGCCACTGGAATATTAACCAAATGGTCTCATTCAAATACTTTCTAGTCGACAACTGTGCAGCAATGTGAGAAGGCTTAATCTTAAGCAGAACATCAGATTAGATCAGTTTTTATTGATACCTGTTGTATTTGAAAACTCCCCAGAAGTACAGGGTAGGCAATCAGAGCAGCATGCAGGTTCTCCTTTCCGTGCAAACTTGCGAGTTCCCGGTGAACATGAATCACTGCACACTGAGTGCGGCACCTGAAAAAATAATGTTTGCTGATAACTATATTTAAAACCATTGAATGTAAGTAATTTAGAATTGCAATAATTGATAGGAAAACATGAGTTTTGGTGGATAAATAAACCTGATTTCTATTTTCTTGGGCATGAGGGTATCACAATGTTTTATAGCTTTTGTGATATCTCAATAGGATATACACATTTCCACTTGGATTGCAGTCAGAGAAGGAATTTGAAAATAGACTACAATACCAGCATACAATGGCTCGCTCATTTCAAAAGTCACCTTGAAAACCTCAATGTCTTTAAGCACTTCTAATAAATGCATGCAAACGAGACAGATAATAAATGCATGCAAACGAGATGGACTTAAAGTCTCCTCCAAAAAGACTATCAAATCGATGATGCAACGTCTTGCCAACGATATCATATATGATCCTGGATTGTTGGGTGTTGAATCAAAACAGGACAATAAAAAGCAACTATTTTGCCAGGAAGAGAAAGATACATGACAAATAGTAACAAACAATCAATAATTCCTCACTTCTTGATTCTCATTGTTCCACCATATATCACTTTCCTTAACTCGTAGTCCTTCACCATCTGGAGAATCAAATGATCCCACAACTTTAAAATGAATCTTGCCATCAGTACCAATCTGTAAATTCACCAGTTCATACTGAGGGGGAGAAAATCCGTTTTCATAAAACTCTTGCACTTTCCCCAAAGTGTTTACATATCGCACGTTTTTGAGGTAAAATAATAGCTAGAGAAAAGTGGAAATTGCAGACAGAGTGGGAGAGAGAGAGAGAGAGTAAGAAAGAGAGAGAGTTATTGCTTTAATTTGGCCACAAAAAATGATTTACACTGTCCATTTGCTGTCATTGTTAAGCCTGCCGCACACTCGCCGAAGTTCGCCGACAAAACAACATTAGCGTTGACGAATCTTGTACAATCTTGTTTTGTCATTGACTGTCTCAGACTTGGCTCATACAAGGTGATTTTGCCAGACAGAGGTAAAATACCTGGGCCACGTTCTATAGAGGGCTACAAGAATTATCTCTCCAAAATGAATTGCTACAATATTAGCCTTGACAAAGCCTACTGTACAACAGTAAAACATATGAAGTCTTTTTGAGATTGACGGGCGATGACAGACAACGGATTGCTGACTCTGCACTTTTGTCCCAACTATTGCTGGACATTAGATCAGCTGACAAACCATACCCTCTGGAATGGATGCCAGAAGCCAAGGAAGCCTTTGGCACCGTCAAACATGCTATTTTCTCTGCATCTAGTGCTAGGTTTATCAGATTACAGTAAGCCTTTCCACTTGTATTCACATGAGACACAAGGGTTTGCACTGGCAGTACTGATGCAGGAACATGGAAGGAAAATGCAACCGATAACCTAACAACCAAAGTTCGGTAGTTGCTTTTGGGTTTCCACCATATTTGAGTGCTGTGGCAGCTGCCTCTTATGCAGTACAGGTTACTGACCCATTTTTTTTTTTTTGAAAGCCTTTGATACTCCTTATGCCACATGCAGTCTCTGCTGTTTTGCTGAAAGCGAAAACACAACTTTTGTCTGCCTCATGGGCTACTGTGTATGAACTTGTTTTGAGAGTCGCACCAAATGTTACGACTCAGCAGTGCCAAGCGTTGAATCCTGCTTCTCCCCTTCTGATTGTGAATGACGGAGAGCCGCACAATTGTGAGGAAGTTGTATCGAATGTTTGTTTGCCACGCCCAGACTTGAAAAACACACCGTTCCCAAATTCTGTTTTGGTCCTTTATGTGAATGGATTTAATTATGTGAACCCAGGGTGCCAGATGGGTCATTACTTTTTGGACATGCAATTTGCTCTGATTCTGAAGTAATGGACAGTGTGAAAATACCTCCAAATTGCTCAGCACAACAATCAGAGATTTTTGCACTAACCAGAGCTTGCTGTCTGGCCCAGGCACAAATTGCCATGATCTACACTGACTCATGCTATGCTTATGGCAATATGCATTACTTTGGTGCCCTCTGGCAGGAGTGTGGGTTCTTAACATGTTCTGGGACTCCAGTGAAAATGGCAACCTAATTGCAAATCTAAAACTAAACTAAAAATTGCATAAACTAAAAGCTATCCTTTTACCCTCTGCTATTGCTGTAATCAAGTGAAATGCTCACACCGAAGGTTCTGATGACGTTTTGAAGGGAAATGCTGGAGCAGATGAAGTTGTTAAAGCTGAAGCACTTGTATGGACTGAATTCTGGGGAGGATGTCAGAGAGATTAAGCTGCGGTACATCCTTTGGGAATGTCAAGATCTCTGACCTTGATTTCGCAGATGGTGCGGTCATCTTTGTCAAGTCTCTAGATATCCTTTTGGGGGCCCTTGGGGCGCTGAATGAGTAGTCGGACCTGCTGGGATTATGGGTTTCCTGGGTAAAATCTAAGATCCAGGCTTTCAGTGACATCTTGGATGCTGCTGTCTTTCCTGTACCTGTTTGTGGTGAGGATGTTGAGGTCACGGAGAGATTCATTTACCTGAGCAGTGATATTCATGTCTATGCTGGCTGTGGTCAACAGATTCTGGGTCGGGCCTGGGGAGTCATGGATTCACTGGATCATGGGGTGTGGTGCTGCCGGTACCTGTGTAAGAGGACGAAAGTCTGAGTCTTCAGATCCTTGGTGCTTCCAGTCTTGCTCTACAGATTTGAGACTTAGACTCTGACCAGGGATCTGAGATGGACACTTAATTCATTTGGTACCAGGTCTCTTCAGATAATCCTTGGCTCTCACTGGTCAGATTTTGTGTCCAATGAGCAGTTGCTGAGAGAGACTCAAATGAGATTTGTTACCTGTAAAGTCCGTGAGCCTCAGCTGTGGCTGTATGGACATGTGACTCATTTTCCTGATGCTGATCCTGCTTGCCAAATTCTTTCAACGAGGGAGCCTCGTGATGGATGAGGCCAATGGGCCGACCACGTGCCTCGTGGTTGCAACAGGTTGATCAGCATCTCAAGGAGATGGGGATGGGCCAGGCAACTGCCTGGGGGTGGCCAGACAGAAGCCCATGGCGTACCGGTGGAAAGTGGACGCAGCGATGCTCTTTTCCGGTGCATGCGCCCATACCTGACCTGAATGCAGTTCCACATTGCACACTCACTCTACGACCCATGATGATGTGGCCGCACTGCAGGCGGCTGTTGAGGAAGGTGAGTGAGATGGGTGGTGGGTAACGTCTGAATGTACATTTGATAATGATGTCAAGCTTTGGAAGTCACATGATGGCCGTGTTGTAAATCTGTGGCATGACCTAAATCCAATCGTAAATCTGTGGCATGACTTGAAGATTGCTGTCCATTCATGCTCCCCACACAAGTTTGAACAGTTTTTTTCAGATTGTCCAATGGGCAAATGGGCAAATATTGTCCAATCAAGGTATGCAAAGTTGGTAGAGACCTATCCGAACAGACACATGGCTGTTATTGCTTTCAACGGTGCTTCCACCAATTATAATAACTCAGGGGGGTAGACACTTATCCAACCAAGATATTCGAGTTTTGTATTTTTAATTAATTTTTTGAAATTTGTGGAATTTATTTTTCACTTTTAAGTTGTGGATTATGATGTGTAAATAAAGGTGCAAAAGGTGTGATTTAATGCAATTTAATTCCAGGCTATAAGGCAACAAAAGGTGAAAATTTTGAAAGGGGGTATAGACTTTCTTTTGTAACTATAAGTCTGATTGGCCAAATATGTCTCGCAGCCTTGTCCCATCATGCTGATTTGTAGTCCCACCCACCACTCCCTTCCCCTTCCTTTGCAAATGAATGCAGTTTTACGTAGTTTTCATGGAATCCTTTCAAGCTATGAAATTTCGAAAGTAAAGGATGCTGCACCACGTAAAACTGTCTCATGATACCAGAATAATCGCTGTTGAGAAAAGCAGCTTGGAAATAGGCCAGATGATGATGATGATGATGATGATGATGATGATGATGATAATGATGATGATTGACGGGAATAAGATTTCCCAGTTTTGGCCAATCTCGTTTTTTTATTTAATTATTTTTTGCTTTTGCCACAGTCTGGAGTACTGAAAAGTGATCCCTGCCGAGACAATCAGCTGAACAGACCAAGTAGGTTCTCATTTGTAGCCGAAGCAACTTTTTAGAGAAGATATTCCAACTTTAGTTTTGTATGTGGTGGATGGGACTGACATTTTTTCTGTGCCATCCCCACTTAGAGAGTACTAGGCACGAGCACACTCTCTAATAGCAAAACTAATTTTTGATTAACTGCTCACATATTTTTGAGAAGAAGATGGCCCTGCCTAAAAAGCTGCAATAATACTATAGTTTTAATATTGTACTTATATTGTATGTGAATATTGAAGAAGTATCATTAACTGTCACAGAATGATGTTCTCAGTCAAGTCTTAAAATGAACAAGTTAAAGATTTGAATGAAGGTGAACAAATATTCCACCAAAAAAAATCATTCATATTCCTGCCCAATGAATACAAGACATTACATAAGAACACTACTCTTCAAAGTCAAGACTGAACTTTCTGGAAGGCTTTCTTGTTGAACTTTGTAATCCACTCATGACATTAATATGTAAGGTTTATAAATGTATTTACCTTTTCTGGTCTTTCTTAATTCTTATATTGAGAAAGATTTGTGTTATGATGATTTGAAAACACGGTGCCTTTTGTTGACTTGTGTTTGAATCTATCTTTGTTCTTTGATCCTGAAAAAAGTTATTGCGTTGTTAATTTGAATGTGAAAGTCAGACAAAGAATATTCAATATCTTTTCTGAATCGAGTGCCATTCAAAAAGAGTTGGCCATTTGAGAGTGAACTTTTGTTGTAAAATGTCCACAAACAAATATGGGAAGATGGCCAGTAGAATTAAGTATATTTTCCATATTTTGCCTTTTGGATAATAGTGTCAATCAATTCTTTCTTGAACCTCCTTTTTTCAACTTTTTTCAACCTACAAGTAAGATTATTGCTTGAATGAAACAATGATATCAGTGAAACTAAAGAGGTTTCCTCAACAATTGAAAGGACCTCACCTGCCAAGAATGAAAAGTGACTTCTGCACATGATCCATTTTCAAAAGGTCCAGAGCCAGGTTGACAAGAGTGAAGATTATGAAGAGCATGTGCAACGGCATATACTGCCAAGTAGACATTATAACTATATCGAAGCTGTGAGACATTTGTAAGATCAGATTCCACAGCCTCTAATCTTTCAGATCCAGTGCAGGGTTTTACATTGTCACTATTGGCTGTCCAAGAGCAATTGAAGATAATTTCCCATACATCAGAAAGGAAAACATTTAAAGAGTTGGTATTTATTCCATTGTATCTGCAAGTTTGAGAACGAAATGAAGTTTTCAAATATTTCTTCCCATACATCACTCCACAGCTTCTTTCACGAATTTCATGATTTATGAAATACAACCTTTTGACAATATCTCCTTCTGAGCAGTGGAAACTGGATTGACAATAACATTATGTGAAATGCAAGCATACAATAAGATTATATAACAGATTTTAAAATTAACAAATTCCAAGTAAATGACTTTTTTTCCATAAATTTACAAACATAAAAATTGCAAAATACAATCTCTCCTATAGTGAAAACATTTTGTACCAGAATTTTCCACAATCTGAAATGAAACTATCGATTATTTACAAACAGAGACAAAATGAAAAAGCACCTCGTAAAATTTGATCTTTTGTTCTCAAAAGAGACATTTTTGCACATAAAGATGAAATTGCAGAAGTCTTCAACAATATTAACATTAATACTTTTTTCATTTGAAATGCTCGAAGTTGTGACATCAGAAGTGAATCTTTCAAGTTGAATCATCTTTTTATTACTTTCTCGGGGTTTTAAACTTTTAAGAAACTCCGAAAGTCCTGGCACAAATCCCGTCCTCATTTCAAATCCAAATGATCCTTGATATATTGTTGAAAAACGTGGAGTTTGTGCAAGAGAGGAAGCAATGTATCCCATCCAGGTTTTTCTGGTAATATTAAGTTTCAAGAAGAGATCACCGAAAGGAACTATATCTTTGTATTGCCAAAGCGTAAAAATGATTTGTGCCTTTGTTTTAATCAGAATATCTCCTGCATAAGAGTATAAATACAAGTTCATATTGCAGTATGTATGAAAACTTCATCACAAGCAAAACTTTTTGGAAGAAAATATATCACCTCATAATGCTGCTTTTTAGTCAATATATATATATATATATATATATATATATATATATATATATATATATATATTTTTTTTTTTAAATCAAATGGAAGCATATGCAAAGCAAAATTAGTTAAGGTATTTGGTAAGTAATAAAAGGGTAGAGGCTAGAACCCCACAACTCCCATTATAAATGGACAAACCTCCCCTTCCCTTTCTTACTTTCCTCTCTCATCTTCCTTTCCCTACTCTCTCTTCTCACATATTTGATTTCCTTATCTCGAATATTGATATACTTCTGAACTGGCCACCTCTTCTCAACATATGTACTGTATATGACAATATAAACACATCAGATGTAATTAAGTGATTTATCAACCTTTTTCTTTTTTTTTTACTGGTCGATGATTTGGAGATCGCTTCTATGAATATATTGATGATGTCAGGACAAACAACAATGATATCAGCAAATGAGTCTCATGTCACTTCAACATTACAGGACAATGTTCAGTGCATGTCAGTCTGTGGTTTGATGCTATTCCATTTAAGCAACTACTCCCAGAACCTCACAGCACAGCAAACCATCTATGCACTTGGAACATTAGCACCACGTGATTTAATGAGAATTTTTCTTTCAGCTGAAATATAATTGAAGATTCTTCCTCCCGCTGCCCCCCCCGCCCCCACCTCTTTTCCATCGTCTTCTATTCCTTTTCCCTTTCCGGTTCTTCTCCCTATTCCTCTCGAACATACATGTCACTCATGGCATTTCACCCCAAGTTGCACTTCACACATGACATGTACACCTCTGTCCAATTGGCATTCCTCAGACACAGTAAGTCAGTGATGACATAATTGCAGAAGTCTTCCTGTTTGAATGTTCTACCCCCATTGTTCTCTCTTTTGCTCCGACAATGGGTAAGGCCTTGAACGTCAGTTTTTCATTTCATTCAAGGCTGATCAACCACCATTTAAGGTAATTTCTACCCATATAATTTATAAGTCCAACGAACTGTGACTAAAATATTACCAATTTTAAAAGCTTATTAGTCCATATTTTGGTATTAACTTTTTCAAAATGTGATGTCCATCTGTAAATTCCAACAATATCAAAAAATTTCAATTCAGGCTTCCTCAGGTGAATTTCTCTTCGACATTCAAATTTTGTAAGTGTTTCTGATGTTATTTTCATCGAGAAATGGACTATATTGTTGTGGTTGAGGAAATTCGCAAACCACCATTCAGGTCCCTTAGGTGATATATCTCTGTAAGTACATGTGCAGTTAGCCCCAAACCCATTGTTTAGAGGGAATAAATGTGATTCATTCGGGCTGCGACCCTTTAAGATAGCCGTTTTTCTGTTCTATCTTTATTTTGAGCCAACCACGTCTCAACCGCCATCACACAACAACCACCAACCGCAACGCCGCTTCACAACAACAACAACGCCAACAGCCACGACCTTTACCTTCACAGCTCGCTCCCGCAAACATCGCATCACCGCCATTCCAAGCGTCACCGTGGCCATGGACCACCACTTTAAACCCTCCACCACCTTCGCCTCTCCTTCTGCGGCCATTCCCGCACCACTTGTGAACGCCGAGCGTCAGGCTGTCCTGGCCTCGTGCGGGACGCGCGCCGAGCCGCGGGTGCAAAAAGCGGCCTTTCCGAGGAGAAGTCAGATCAGGAATGATGCACGCCCACTTCTGATCCGTCCAATCAGCAAGCGCGGGGCAATTTGGCCCCACCTCCAGGCGTGTCGGAGTAGAATCGATATATGCAAATTCTAGGATCAGGGGAGATTCACGTGCCTTTTTCTCCGTCCAATGGGCGAGCGTGGCTCCACCCCCGAGCTCGTTCTGATCCAGAAATTTGCATATGGGATCTCCTGCCATACTATAAAGCGCCGAGCGCGGGGCGAATTCAGTCAGTTTTGGGCTCGGGCGCGTTGGAGAAATGTGGCAGCGGCAGAGTGTGGCAGCAGCAGTCAAGATGGGTCTGGAGGAGAGTCAGTCTGTCGGGGTTCGAAGTCTGTCGGGGAGCTGCAGAGAGGGGAAGCCGGGAACGCGGTCGAGGTCGCAGTGGAGTCACTCGTCGCGGGACCCAAGCAAGCCAGCTATCCTCTCTCCCCAGAGCATCAACAATTCCTCCCTTACACCCCCCCCCCCGCGCTGAGATAGTGCGGAAAGGGGGCCCTGTTCCCACCCCATTCCAAGCAGTGCCAACGAAACCCGCGGAGGAGCGCGGAGTCGGGGCACCGCCGCCACATTTGCGGCTCATCACAAGACGGGTAGGCTCCGCCCGGTCTCGCGCCCACAGGCCCCGTCTGTCCCCTTGTATTTGAGGGTGGCCCTTTTCTTTTGCTTTTGAGTATATGTGTTGTCGGCGCCGTCTGTAAAGTAAAACAGTAAGTGTTGCCGTGTGCTCGCGTAGTCGGTAGTATCTCTGCATTGTGGTGTTTCTTTTTTTGCAATTGCTTTTGGTGCATAATTGTTGTAATTGTATGTGTGTGCTTTCCGTGTGCTGCGGAATAAATGTGCCTTATGTTGAACTGTTTTCCCATTTCGCTTCGTCTTTTCTTTAATTGAATCCCCATCTTGCTTCACGTAAAGGTTTGGTAGTGGGCTTAATACGCCCGATAATTAATCGGAACCGTCGAGGCCGACGTTAACACCGCTCGGTTATCCCGATAGTACGGAACGGGTCGCTTAAGTGGCCCGTGTCCGGAGTCGACCTGCGGCGAGGTGCGATCGCCCGGTCTACCCTCCGTGTGGGTACTTAGGTAGGTCGAATTTGGCGACCAACCCTATCCCACGCGGGGGGCCGATTGGCACGATCGTGGTGAGGCCGAAAGGCCCACCCGTGACTAGTTCCCGGCGTTAGTCTGAGAGGGTCACGACAGAATTGTCCGTCCGGTGGGCGACGTGCCGCGATTCGAGTTACGTGGCCGCCCGCACGCCGGCGGGCGCGAATTCGCAACAATATTATTATATTTATCTACAATATATTAAATAATAGAAACACTTTTCTGATGTTCCAGTTCAGTCATCGTTTTACATAATCTCTCTTTAAAAGTGTGATTAAAATGCTTGATTACATGAGTTTTCCCTCCATTAAAAGTGCTGTAAAATGCAATATCATTATTTTTTGGAAAGTTCTTAAATGTTTTGGCTGTTATAGTCCTCTGTTCCCTCATCAGTCCATAATATATTTGGCTTCCTTTTGTTTTTATTAGTCCCCTACCAGTTTCACCAGAGGGAACGATAGGTGTGCCTTCCATCTGTCCATCTGTCTGTCTGACTTGTTGTTTTTTCTTGACTTTTTTCCCATACAATTTAATCTATTCAACTGAAACTTGGTACATAGCTTCATTATGATACGTTACAAAAAAAGTTTGAGTTTCACACCGTTTTGTTAATTTCTCACAGAGATGCCCTTTTTAGACTTAGAAAATATAACATATTACACTGGTCAACAACAAATTTGTTGTCTGCATTTTTTAAGCTGATTTAGGACGAATCTGATGTGCTGAATCCAAAACTCACATTAGTTTTGTTCAATCAGGTCAAGTTTTTGAGATATGGCCACA